>JAPMLY010001425.1:47500-109167 GCA_026401115.1 Tetraselmis chui
TCCGTGTTTCCGTGCCTCCTCATATTCCCCTGACGCTGCTCCGCCGCTTCGATGGCCACAGCCCAGCGTAGCGCTACGTGCGCGGTGGTCGGCAACGGCGGCGGGCTGCTCGGCATGGCGGCCGGCAACGAGATCGACAAGCACAACATCGTGATCCGCTTCAACGGCGGCCCGGTGCAGGGCTTCCAGCGCTTTGTGGGCAGCAAGACCACCTACCGCCTGACCAACTACGACCACTTTGCGTTCTCCGACGTCGGCGACGAAATCATCCTGCAGCACATGACCAACATCAACGGCACAAAGGCCGTCACCAGGTGCCGCCTCTTTCTACAACCCCCAACTCCCCCCCCTCACTTGTTGTTCTCAAGATAATGACAAGCACCGCATGCATGTGCACATGGTTCTATTTGTGCATACACTCATTCGTGGCAGTGCGCTGCCTCTTGACCGTTTGCATGTCGTGAATAGGTACTCACGTTCAGTCCTCAAGAAAAAGAGCAAAGGAGTGTTCGGGATGGCTGCAAAGGTACCCTCGCTCCCCTCAGACGGAATCGAAGAGTGAATGAAACATAAGTGGCCGCTCCACACATTGCCTGTAGCAGTCTCGCATTACCCTACTAGTGGAGGGTGAGTGGAGAGTAAGGGGAGGGGCTGACGCTACACTCGCCCTGACTGCCATCCGCAGGACAACGTCGCTTTCCGAGTCATCGACCCCGAGTTTCACTACATGCTGATGGATCTCTTCAAATACGGCGCTCCCTCAAACGGCTTCTACGGTCCTCCCCCTCTCGACGCGCGCCCTAATGATAGACCCCCCAATACACACACACACACACACACACAAACACACACACACACACACACACACACACACACACACACACACACACACACGCCCACCCACCCACACACACACACACACACACACACACACACACGCCCACCCACCCACCCACACACACACACACACACACACACACACATATGTAGTTGAACTTAACACATCCGTTTGACGTTAAATGTTATCTGGTCACCCTCCTACAAGAATCAATATCTATTATCAGATTGCCCCCCTCCACACCCATGTTCCTTTTCCTCCGCAAGTGCGCCGGTGTTTGCCCTTCCCTTGTGTAGTGGGTTTCTGTGTGTATGATATATTTTTTCAGGATTTTGTGGTTTTAGGTTGTTTGCGCGCTTGCTGAGTGTGGTGACGGCGGACTAACTAAGCCGGGGAAAATGATGGAGACCCGCCTACCTTCGCCATTTACTGTGTGTGTTTCCAGTCGGCTTTACGTCGCTCCACCCTGCCGTGCGCCGTCGCAGGTGTGACACTGGCGGGTGAGATCTGCGCCTCCGTCACAATGTACGGGTTTCAGAAAGTCTGGAAGGGGACGAAGATGCCTTACCACTACTACAACGACATCGAACCCAACGAATCGCAATTCGGCCGAGACAAGTGAGGCCCGATGCCTTACCGACTTTCGCCCCTTAATCCATTACACTCCCTACACTGGGCTCATTTTTTCGCTGATGGCTTGGCAATGCAAAATGTATTAGACCGAGGTGGGCTGTCATCATCCCCTTTCATTTTTAGTCTCATGTAGGTCGTACTGTCTGACCCCAGAATGGTACCGCATTGCGCATCATGGCCCTTGATTGAGTGCGCGCGCGCGTGCGTGTGGGTGTGTGTCTCGTGTGTGTGTATGCGGGGGAGAGGGAGAGAAAGAGCGCATCAGATAGTCAGCTAATGGTGACGCCGTAGACGTCTACCCTAAACCACACAATGTTGTGCTTCGGATGGCAGTGTGCCACTAGCCGCCCTTCCATGCCTGTCTATTTGGGCGCGGTCGTTGCCAAGTCTCCTACGCATCTTGGATGTTGATGCGATTGTTTCTACTCCTCCTAGCGAAATGTGGGAGCTTTGGCAACTTTGCCGGCGCAACGCCTAGTCTTCACCCTCTTTTAGTAATTATTAAGAGCTTTGGTGCGATGCATGCTCAAAATGTGGTCAGAGTATGCTCCCCTTTGTTTTGAGGGTGTCGATAGGAAGCTTGTCGTCTGGTATTGGATGACTTCTTTCGTTGAAGGGATCCTAATTGTTTGTTGCGCCCTTCGCGGCGATGTCTGTCTGTTTTTTTCATGTCAGTGCTTATGTCGTCTCATCGTGTATGTAAATGATTTTTGCTGATGTCCTTTCTGCGCTGATGTTTGTCGATTCGCCTGCTTTCGCTGCCTTCGGTGCTGTGCAGCAACGAGGCTATCTTCTTTCAAAAGTGGCTGGAGGCCGTCAACATGCAGGCGGCGGTCGACACGGACTGGGTGCAGTGGAAGTCGGCGACGGGGTGGCCGTTCAGCCAGAAGTTTATTTTCGCGGAGGAGCGGCACGCGCGCACATTGCCTCGACTGGACATCAACCTGGATACGGTGCCGTGGGTCAAGACGGGCTGGAACCAGGAGACGCCTAACCCCGAGTACATTATGAGCGCCCGGGGGGGTAGCAGCCCGCGCGACCTGCGGCTGTCGCATTGAGGTATTACTAGAGTGCGCCGTTGAGTTTGGGTAGCCGTTGAGTTTATGAGAGAGTTTGTCCGTTCATTATATTTTAACTCATACATGTAAAGATATTTTTCAGGCTTGTTTCGATTTCCGTCTCGCATTTACTCGACCGCTCTTTCGTTGCGCTTGCGACTGTTTCGGCCAGGATCCGTTGTTGTTGTTGTTTCGTTCTACCTCGTTAGTGCATTTCCACATACTACTCATGGCATCGGGATCAAGCAGCTATAATGATGCGTCACGGCAATTCTGTTTGCTGATACGCGGGATCTTCAAACTCTATTTCGTTAATGATGCCGTTTCCTTGTGCCCTGCGATTTTTGTTGGCGCACCACGGTTTATCGACGTACAAGAAATACGATAGAGTGTGGCACCAATGTCAGTCGATTGGCGAGACTGTTGCTATCGGAAGGAAAGCGAGAATACAGCGGGCTTTTTTATTCGATGTAAGCATTGGACTGGTTTCTAGGCTTCAGTGGACTTAAGAGGATGATTTGGGGATGGCTCGTGCCGTTGTCAGGTTGATATTACAATCAGCCCCTTCCGCACGGAAAGTATACCACGAAGGTAATGCGGAGGTAGAAAGTAAACGTGCTGCTGATCACAAAGAATCCGACAAACAAATCAATGTGACGAGATGTATTTTTTCCCGCCACTTCCGTCCGTTGCGTTCTCGAGGTGCATCCCCGAGCATCCAGCGTGTCGGTTCACCTCCCCTCGACCCTCGACGCATCACTACGATCTGGATGAGGTTCAATGATGCTGGCGATGCTTAATCATGTAAGCGCCCAGGTAGCTCGTGATCGCTGTTCGAATGCTCCATCAAGGTTGACAGACGATACTACATCGCACTGACTCCTCGCTTGGCCTGCGGTCTCTGTCATTTCGAACCTAGTATCCAATGGACGTGTCCCTATATGTAACTCAGATGTATGTAACGTAATTAATGCACTGGCCCTCCCCTCTCGGGAGCACTCACACCGCGCGCTGTGCTGTAATGTGTTACTAAGTTAAGAGAAGAGCCCTCCCCCCGCGGGCCCCTCAGCCCTCCTCGTCCTCTCCGAATGAGAGTAACGTCTTGTTACTCACACCGGCGCCCGCCACCGCTGTTCCCTTCTTGCGCACCTTCCCGCTCGCAACTCCCGTGCCGCCGTGCTCCCGCTTCTTCTTAAACTTAACCTTTCCTTGCTTCACCTGCCAGACATATGTACCTGAGATGGTGCGCACAAGGCCATCGCCAAAACGCTACGACGTCGAAATGCACCGTCTGTCGCTTTCGGTGTCGACGAACGACAAAAAAGGCAGAACAAAACTACAAGTGGGCTATAGTTGGCGTGAGTGCAGGCAACGTGTGGTGACCTGCTGCCGTTCGGCCATTTCGGCCTTCAGCTTGGCCTTTGCAAGCCCCTCGTCGTCGGGCTCGATATTCGTCGCCTTCTCATACGCCGCCACCGCATCCGGAAACTCCTCCAGCCCGAAATGCGCTGCGCCCTTCCGTGCGTACCCCTTCGCCCACCGCGGCTTTAACTTTATCGCCTGCTCCGCATCCTCCAGCGCCTCCTCGAACCGCTTCAGTGCTGCGTACGCTGCTGAGCGGTTACTGAAGAACACCTCATTTGTCGGATCGGCAGCGACGCACTGAGAGAACAGGTCCACCGCCTCGTCGTACTTCTTGGCCCCAAACGCCGCGTTGCCCTTGTCCTTCAACCCCGCAGCCTTTTGTCTCGCCACCAGCGCCGCCACCGCTGCGTCACTCGCCAGCTCCGGCCGCTCTTCCAACGCCCGCTGCAGCGCACCCCCATCGTCGTCCTCCCCGTATTCGTCGTCCCCGTCACTATCGCCCCCACGCCCGCCGTTCTCCCTACCAAAACACACATGCAAACCATCAAACCCTCTCCTCCATGCCTCCAACGACTCGAACTCGCTCGTGCTTTGAGGCGAATCTCACAACATCTAGCAGATATAGAACGCAGTAATCCCTCGATACAAAAGAGCGGAGAAGCATCACTGCCCCGGAAACAAAGGTGATGCTCCGCTTACACCGCACTCACTTGACAACCGTAGGCTCCTCTTCATCCGCGGGCGTGTTGCGCTGCAGCAGCCCCATTTGACCCTTCAGAAACTTGGGCACGTAGCGCTGGAACTTTATGTTGGCCGACGCTTTGCTCCCGCCCGCGCTGCCCCCGCCAGTGCCGCCGCCGCCCCCTCCACCTCCGAAACCGCGACTCTCGTCGCGGTCTTGACTTCCGAACCCACCGCCGTACTGGTCCTCTCGTTCCCCACCCCCGCCTCTCCCACCACCATCACGTCCTCCCCGACCGCCACCCTTGCGCCCCATGGCTGGGCCAAGCCACTCAACCAATCAGGCAGCAGACGTCAGCACAGCAGCCGTATCACGTGGACTTGCGGACAGGGCAGGAAGTGCGACCCTCCCACCGCCAGTGGGTGCAGTTCGAATCTGCTCCCATATAGCGGGTTGTGTTTATATGGGGCTGCTGCACTGCATGTCTACCACCAAGCCTCGGGTCGGCGCTCCCTGCTGGACTGGGTGTGTGTCGACGGTCGCGTGCTTGCGGAGTAGCGGTCTTGTGATCTAGCTCTATCGCAAAGTCCTGATGGGCGTCATCGCTAGGCTGTCCTGAGGTCGCCTCCCGGTGGCAGATGCTCGTTTCTCGGCTTTTTATTATTATTATATTGGGGGCTTATTTCCCCGGCCGATTGCTCAACATTGTTTTTTAGTAATTGTTTATGGGGTTTTTCCCTCTTTTATATTTTTTCTATTAATTGTTTTTAGCCACTCCCATATCCCGGGGCCGCCAAAAAAATTAAAAATAAAATTGATTTTATTAGCGATGATACACGGACGGGTGCTGGTACTCGTACGTAAGTTGTTGGGTTTCAGAGCATCGGAACAATGACTTGCTCCAATAAAGCAAATCAATACCAAATGATAACTTGGTCTTATCAATATTTTCATGTTTTCTCCCCCCCCCCCCCCCCCCCCCCATGCCTTTCCTGTCCTCGTATCTATGGTGCTTCATGTTATTCAATATCTATTTTCCACTAGATGGCTCCAGACTGTGTTGTTTTGATGCTCCCTTCTATTGACGAGTTGTTTTGATGCTCCCTTCTATTGACGAGTTTATTCACTGCTTATTACTTCGATGATGTTTTTTCCCATGAAAATTGGGGCCGGTTGGCTCCTCGGGCGGCTGAGCTCGTTCATCGGCTGCCGATTTTAGTGGCTGCACTCCGCTTCCTTGGCATGTGTGCTTATTTGTCGCGCAGCCTCCGATCTGACGAGTCTTACGCATGCACGAAGAGTGCCCACGACCAACCTCGAAAAAGGAGGTTCGGCCACCACCCTACAGTTGGAGCCGCCCCCCATGACAACGTGTTCCACATCGCGGAAACACATGTTTTTGCATTTCCCACTTAGTCGTGCAATATCATGCTATGAATTAGGAATGTTATTAAACATGGATGACTTCCTTACTCCCATGTTTGCCCAGTTTATGACCTCAATACGGGGGATCTAACAGTATTGCGGTCAACCTAGATTATGTTGTCTTTTTCGTGGTTGGTAACGGACTTCACTCGTCGGTCTAACTCTGCTCCTTTTCATCACTTCACATGTTCTTGGGGAGTTCTTGCTACGCCTCTCGGTAGTTTTTCTTAGCACACTTACTACCTCGGTTCCTACATCCATCCGTGATGTTGTGCATTAGTAGGCATGCGTTATTGTTGTTGCTTGTTTCTGTGCTTAGCGGGCTATATTTTGTTGCGGCCCTATATCCGACTCGGGCCGGATCCAACAACATCTCCACAAATATCACACGCATGTAGCGCAGACCGCACGGGTAGGGTACAAGAGGACGAGGATACAATCTGCGCGCCAACTGCTGGAGTTCTCGGCTATAATTTGCTTCTCAAGTCCCAAAGGGGAAGGGAAACCTGCGCTACGATGATCGTCGCGTCAGTCACATGGAAATGTGCGTATCTCGGACGGGGGTAGGTGCGCAACTAGATGCGGGACCGTCGATGACCGGAGCCACGAGTTTTTTCTCATGGCTCTCCCACATGCTCCCCTACGACCACACTCGCCCATAAGCAAAGTCACGTAATCAACTTCGAGACACACACCGACCCGCTTGATTGGGCTAGTAATCAACACCCCCGAGCGGCGGGAGCAAGCCGCGCATCGTGGAAATACCGCCACTTTAGGTTTGCATTGTAGTAAAGTGGCAATTTGTTATTTAGCCATTTGCTAAATTACGAATATTGCCAAATGATGTCGCCATATGTTGCAAACGATATGGATGGACAAAGAGACTCAGCCACCCCGGCCCAACCCTACTACATATGACGTGGTTCGCAGGTAGTATAGGGGCTACGCAACAACAGCCAACAAAAGCAGATAATGTTGAAAAAGATGTCAATTGAACTTTAATTGTGTGTGCTTCTTGCGGGGGCAGTGAGAGATAGTATATGAGACTGATGAGGCAATATGAGTAAACAGCAAGAGATCTAACTCCGGCTTGGAATAAACTTCACAAGCAAGAGCCAAAATAGTGCTCACGTTAACGCATCCCATCGAGTAACGGGTGTGGAAGGTGCTCGGAACGCGCGTGGGCCAAACTGCTCGAGTAATCGACGGGGTGAGAGTTCATAATAAAGCTGCAGATCGTTTCTTTTCTACATGCTGCACCTTAACAATGCACACGCTTTCAATCTGGACACAACTTCGTTGCGCACCGACGCCCCTCGGAAGATGACAAAGTTTCCATGGTCTTTTGCTACGACGAAAATGCTACCATGGTACGTAAGACTCTGGTAGCATGTGTATTCGCCGTATGACTTATTATTACGTGACATTACACACCCGGACGCATGGGCTATGGCAGTTCCGAGGCATGGCCTCATGCATTTCCATGTAGTACATCCTAAAACGAACATATGTGTGGTAACGCCGAGCGATGAAGTAGGAACGTGCCCAAACCACATATTCTTGGGTGCGCGAAATGCGATCCAGCGACAGATGGGCCCGCCAACCCAGCAGCTCGCAGTGCATGCAAGTTACGCATTCAGTACAATATTAATTACAGTGTATAATTTCAAACGACGGATGACACTCGGAGGTGCTGCATGGCGGCACTGATACAGCCCCTTAACAGCCTGCATCCCCTGGTACATTGTACAGATCCACTCCCATCAAGCAACATTTGACAATCTCGCACCCGGGTGCCGCGCTGCACAGCCCGGCAGTGCACTTTCGGCCCTAAATGATATCACAAACCCTAAACCTTAAAAAGTCAGGGGTTATCCGATGCGCCGTCCGAGTCCTCACTCGCCCTCACCAGCGCCTTCCCTCCCTCGCGCCTGCTCCCCACAAACACCGCCCAAAAGCAAACCTTTCGAACCTCGTGCACGCTGAGCACAAGCAGCGCACTCCAACACAGCGTCCTCATCACCTTCATCCCCGGCTTCATCGGCTTCAGCATATGATTGAGCGGCCATGGCAGGTGACTGCAGCAATTTGCACACATGACTCCATGAGTCTCGAATATTCCTAAAGAAAGAGGGTCCCGGACTACCTGGCATGCGGCCCACATTCCCCGGGCTATCTCTCCACACACAAAACGTCCACGACATGTGAGCCCGCCCTTACCTTACTCCCGTCCGTTGGGCCTGCCAGCTGGCCTCTACGAGAGCCACAAAGAGCATAGCGCCTACAGCAGCTCTGTAACGCTTTCCCGCCCCGCCCTACCGTTGGGAAAGCGAAGCATCGTTAGGCAATGCAAACTGGCGCATCTCTCGTGACATCGACGTGCCACAATTAGGTGCAGCAGTGAGAGAAGCACAAACCATTCAAAGCGGGACCAACCTCTGCCCTCTCGCTGTAGCTCCCAAGTAGAATTCGACGCGAAAGAAACAGGAGAGCCACGTCCATCTGTGTCACGCGGCAATGGGCAAGATCAATCAGAGAGAGCTCATAACACACTGTCTACTCACTGAACTAAAGAGCATCCATCCCATGCCAGCTTGACGTTACGTGTCACAGGGGGCAATACCTGAGAGATCGACCCCACCAACCACGACTTTAAGGTGACAAACGCGCGTTCCAACAGACTCCGCTGGCTCCAGAGCTTCTGTGCCTCCCGAGCGCTCATCAGGTTTGCATGAAGGCCGTGCAAAGAGCGCAGGACGCCCAGTAGCTCCTCAGGAGCTGCTTCACGCTGTAGTATGTCTACCCTCGAGTCCAAAGCTGGTAGCCGCCGGTGCTCTACCTCCGACAGGCGATCCTTCTGTGCCTACGTTGCATCGCATGACGGAATCAAAGCTGTCATTCAAGGCGCACAGGATATTGAGAGGTACTTGCTGGGAGCATCATCGCCATGCGAGGGGCTTACGTGCATGCTTGATTGTAGGGCCTTCATGGTGCCATTCATTTCCATTAGACCCGACACATCCTCCTGCAGCCGGTGCACCGCGGCCGCCAGAGCACCGAGCGCCTGCTGTGACGGCAGCACCTCCTGCCACACCACCACCCCCGTACAGCTCCCTTCAGCACAGACGCAGGTGGAGGTCCCATTTTCCACGTATTGTCATAGGCCGATGTGGTTGGCATTCAGATAGAAGGCATGCAGTACCTGGAATAACCTCAGCATGGCGCCCTTCTCTCCCGCCAAATACGACTCGCGATCCTGGTGCATTAACAGCCGCTGTGCGCTTAATGATGAGAGGAAAAGGGGAAGGGGGGAGCTACAGGCGGAGGAACATAAGCTGAGCAGCTTGCTGTGTGCTCACCACCCCTGGCGGCACGTCTCCTGTAGACGGGTTCTTCCACGCGTTGCGACTGGCATCCAAGGTTCTGTGGCAGGAGAGGCAATCATGACGATGAACACACACACATATAACAGACAACAGAAACAACTTGTCTGTCTATATCATGAACACCGAGGTAGCTATGAGACAGGATTGTGGTGAGGAATGTTTTACCAACTAGAGGCTATGACATGAAGACGGATGAGGTTCAAGCGTAACCGGATGATGAAGGGTTGAGGAGAGTGACGAAGGGTCGCACCCGAGGTTGGTTATCAGCTGCAGCGGCGTCAGGCTTTGTTCGTGCCGCCAACCCACCGTTGGCGACGGAAACGACGAAGCGACACCAATGCTCTCGGCAGGTGAGGATACTCGGGGAGAACGCTGTCGACTGCCGTTGTCGCTGGCGCGGCTGCTGCTGTCGGCCGGCACACCCCCACTCGTGTCGAGCGGTGGCAGTTTTCGAGGCGGCGTCGGCTGCGGCATTGCTCCTACGTAAAACAACTAGCTCAGCAAGTCAGCTTGAGTTTCCCCCCTCTAACTCTCTACCTATTCTAATCTTCTTCTAGACGGCGTTCGAACCAACCTCGTCGTCTGTCGCGTTCGAGGACGAAAACGGATCGCGTTTGTTTCGCGCTGCGTTGTTTCGCTGCGCGTCTGCCCGATGAGGCAAACGCTTCGGAAGCTGACGTGTCACGGACTACCCGTACGGCCGTACCATCGGACTCCCGGCGCGCGGTAGTGCATCGAAAGTACTAGGAACTCCGAACAATAAGGGGATGAAAAAACATAGCGAATACAATACGAAGATAGCGAACTCGACCCGGAAACAAGGTTCAGCGAATGAAGGAAGTCAGCCTGTCACCCGCGGTCTGCTGTGAAAGCCGTCAAAAGTACTGTAGCGGCAGTGCTGGAGGCCAACCCTAACAGCAACGCACTCTCCCGCGCAACCTCAGCCTCGTCCTTCCCCACCCACGACCCAGACCCCACCACCGCTGCATCATGAGCCTCGCACGCGCTGGAACCCGGGCGGCCAGCCAGCTTCTCGGCACCGCGGCCCGCCGCGCGGAGATGGGCGCCACCCGCGCGATGAGCTCCGGGCACAGCGTTGAGCAGGAGATCGCCGAGTGCAAAAAGTGGCGGACCGTCTCCATGATTGTTGCGCCCGGCTGCGTCGTCCTCAGCGCCTACTTCCTGTCTCTGCCCCACGAGCACCACGAGAAGCCTCCCGAGTACAGCTACCTTCACATCCGGAACAAGGGGTTCCCTTGGGGCCCCTGCGGCCTGTTCGAGTCCAACTGCGAGGAGTAAGGGTGTCGCGGCCGGACGACTCGCATACCCTAGGGCAGGAGCGCCCAGCTGGCAGCACCCTTGGGAAACAGCGCTTCAACAAGTTCAGGTGGCATGATGTGTTTCATGATCGGCTTGTGCTGCTGCTCTGGGATCTCTTCAGAGGGGAAGTAAGTTGTAATTAAAGGAGTGCTGCTGGTTGGTTCCTATCTGCCAACGCCCACTTGTCCTGCGCTTCACTGTGGGACTCGCACTTCTTGGTGCTGAGGGCTTACCTGCCAGTCCCATATCCCGGGGACTCAAAAAATAAAAAAACCCCACCGAGCACGCATATGGCGCATTCCTCCCATCCGCCCAGCAGTGATACCCACCTCCCTCCCCCCCAACAAATTTTCCGCATTTTTTGGGCTCCGAACTCGGGAAGCACCTGCCTCGCGACTCACAACACTCGCACACCTCACCTCAGCTCCACAATCAAACTGCCGATGAAACAGCCGTAGCTTGATTTTGTCCCCCACATCCCCGTAATGCGCATCACACCCAAACTGAATAATCAACGCTCTCCTCCATACTCGCAGGGTGTCTGTTTTACCTCACATTAGACACCCACTCCCTTGCATACCCGCCACGCACATGCTTCATATACATTCTTTCTGCGACATACATAATCGGCCTGGTCGTGGGACCACATTTTTTTTGGTTTAGGGTTGAGCTATTGAGCTGGTTGCCATAAGAATGGACGGTGAGTGACACCAGTAAGCCCATTTTTTTTTGTACGTGCAACTTTGTCCTCCGCTGCTCTTTCGCATAGTACTCGCATAACAGGATGGAGGGCATTGGCCTCCAAATACTGGGTGTATATACAACGCATGCTCTTTGCGTCTGATGCACCTCCTGCACTCCCTCTCGATGTCCCGATGACGCAACACTTTTGAATTGAGCTGGTTTGTTCAGTCCTCACAACAAATTCAGGAGTTTCCTTCAGCATACGCTGACATTTATATCTGTCGATTTATGACACGCAATATTATGGCTCGAGAGGTTTTGATCTCTGGTGTACATTGCCAAGTATTGTGGCCGATGTACTCCCATCGAAAGCCCGGGTTGAAAATCAAGAGTGATGCTCAACACCAACGCGCTATCCTTTGCCTGTTGGTCCCTTCCATCAATCATGGCCTGTTGGTTTTGCCATCCGGGTCTAAACCGGGGGCAATCGTCTCAGAGTCGAAAGTCCATTACGACGTGAAGATGATTTCACAAGAATCCTGCATCATTGATTTGCTTAAATGTGTGTGTGTGTCCCCATATTTTCATCAGCTCGATGGGATGAGGTGCTACAAATGCGTATGTTTTATTTTGAAAATACACATGTTTGGTGTGTAGCGCACTCATTGGGATAGGGTTTTGGATACGTCTTAAACTACTGGGCGTTTATGGTTTCGCTACAATGGGTACAAGAGCATTCTTTTAATGAGTACAAAAATACGTTGTGAGAGAGACAGGGTGTGTGGATTACTACAAAAGATACAAATAATGTGTGTGTGTGTGTGTGTGCGTGTGAAATCAACAGAAAGGCATTATCATAAGGCACAACTATGGGCTACTCGTAATAAAGTTCTTCGGGCCCTTACCTTAACTACTGCATAATAACGGCTTATTACACCGGGATTACACCAATATTCCAATTCAAGTGCTATCCGGTGACCACTCACCACGACGCATCGTTGTGCAATTGATATGTTATGATTGTTGTTTAGCTTGAGTCCCGGGTTTATGAACAACCTTACTAATGATCCACGAATATAATTGGAAATGCACGCCGCACGAGAGACATGCGGAAAACACAAAATACTACGAGGGGAAGAGTGAGAAAAGGGTCGCGAAGGCAAGGACACGGCGCCCGCTGTCGCAGTCGTCCTCACGCTCCGCCCCCCGGTTGGGTACGTTTCGGGCTGCACTAGGCAGCGGGCAACGAGCGCCTTGCCATGGCGACGCTTCCCCTTTCTTTGGAGCCGGCTTCCATGCCTGTCTCCCGTATTAAATCCACCCGTATCGCCTTGCCACGTCATTCTACTCGAATACCGCCCCCGCGCGCCTCCTCGGGGAAAACTTAGGCTACCATGCCGCACACTACTACTATAGCGCACGGCCAAAGCGGATGATCATGCCGTGAGTCCGCTATGCGCGATTGTGACGCCATAGATACCCCGCGATCGAGTTCGTGTCCGTTGATGGTACATGTGTGGTAGTCTCCTCCCAGGGAGCATGTCTCGATCGGTATTGATAGGGATCATGGGTGAAGGTGATGAGAGGATGTGTCAATAGGGTGGGTCCATCGGTGGGGAGGACGGGGGAGGTGGAGGGAATCAGCCGTTATTAAGTGCGGTAAGTGTAATGGGGCCGGAGGGGGTCGTACTGATGGTGTCGTGGACTCGGAGGCAAGGAGCCCACTGGACGTCATGTAGGCGGGCGAGGTGGTGATTTTTGCTTTGTTTGCATTAATCGCATCTCCATGCGGCATGACCCCGAGCTAGGCGGCAGTGGGAGTGGAGGAGGAATTGCGGGCACGTACATAAGGGTCGATGGGATTAGGGTGGAGGGGGTCGTAGAAAATTCAGCATTTTGAGGGAGTGGGGATGGATTGGCATACCGAGGCATGCTTGGAGGATATGAGGCGGAAGCCTTAACGAGTTGAAGTTTGATGTCCCATTCCGTGAGGTGTTCGGGGCCCATTCGACTATGTACTGAGTTTTGCCGTATTCATTGTCCTTATTATGTTTGGTGAGGATGTTGGTGACGTCGCACGGCGGGTAATAAGAGGTGTCCGAGCGAGGGCGAGAAGTATTCTGCGTCGATGTGTGTCATAGGGGCTAGGTTGGAGGGGGCAGTGAGGCGGGGTGGGCGGATGCCGGAAGAGAGCGGGGGAGGGTAGCGTGGCAGATGGGGGGTATGAGGGGGAGCCAGGAGGGGTAGATTGCATGAGGGGGTGCGACTTGTTTTGGGGGTGTATTGATTTATTACTACTCCATCAGTATATCCCTTATTTATTAAAGCTATGCTCTTGCAATCACCTCATGTCCGTGCTCATCTAGTTATTCCTGCAATCTAGTTATTCATTCCGTGCTCATCTAGTTATTCGTCTTGGTTATTCAGGCTCATCTAGTTATTCATCTAGTAATTCATTCCGTGCTCATCTAGTTATTCATCTTGCAATCACCCCTGTCCGTGCTCATCTAGTTATTCCTTAATTTTCTGGGTGCAATCACCTCATGTTTCCACTATATTTGGTTACAAGAAAAACTAGATGAGCACGGACAGGGAAAGTGGGAGGGGAAACAAAAGGGCAAGAGTGACAAGAGGATCACGGAATCCAAAGCACCGCAAAAAGAAAGCACTACATTGTGCACAAACCTAGCAGATTGAACTAAGGAAACTCCTAGGCTGCGCCGAGAATGCAACACGTGGAGGCGACAAGCGGCGCCTCACGCGCCGCTCGAGGAAACACGAGGACGCTTGCGGCCCATGGCGCGGGTGAAGAGCGCCGATACTGTCAGATATTGTGCTGATACTGTAGCAGGAGAAGGCATCCCGGCCGAGGAAGAAGCGGCCTCGACGTTTCGTGTATTATTTGCTCATTGTCCCGTACATATACATGCAGCAGCGGCTACTGCATATAATTTCTTTGCTATGAGGTACAGGCACCCGTACTAGTATTTTTGTCGTGATATAGCAGAACGACGTTCATCCACAGCACGTGACGGACCTCAACTTGGCAGAGAGGTAGATCCGAGAGGCCTTCTTCGTCACGCGTACTGGGACCAACAACGCACTTCGCCAGCCAGCCAGCCCGTCGTGGTGTATTGAGGCTTTGGGCACTAACTTGACAAGAACAGCGTGGAGACTCCGGCGTGGAAGCTTTAATAAACACATTTTTCTCTTCGACAGAACGGGGCGTCATACCGGCTCCGAGTCCAGTCTCGACGGTCGGATACTGTATCCAACCGTCGCAGAGATGGCGGTCGGTGGCTGCAGCCAACCCACCTGCTTATCAGCCGAAGCTAGCGAGAAGATGTCTGGTCACGACGCAGTGGAGTGCATCTTCAGAGAGGCTGACGTGAATTCTGATGGGAAGTTGAGTCAGGTGCGTTACTGATAAGGGGAAGCGTCTTACCCACTTCCAACAATTTGCAGCGACGTACCGGTACGTTTCGGTCACGGCCACAGCAGAACTGATAATAACAGCCGCATAACAGCAGCAAGGAACGTCACGAGCCGTCTCCGACTTGAGTGCCAGGGTATGTTAGGTATGGAAAACGAGCAGTCCTTTCAGAGAGAGCAACGCGCGTCCTGGCAGAAAACGGGCTGTGTCGCCATTTCATAGTCGCTGTGCTACAACTGCTCGAGTCGAAGCGGCAACGCCGTTATTTATGTACAGGGCAATGGTTAACAGCACGAGTGCGGCTCTGGTCGCTATGCTTGCGGGGACAGGACGAGCTGGTGGCGCTCCTGCTTGCATTAAACCCTACTCTGAAGGCGAGCAGGCGGCAGGCGGAGCAGCTGGTGGAGGTGGTGCTGGCGCACTACGCCGACTTTGTGACGACCGACCGTTGCCTCTCCAAAGCCGGCTTCCACCAGTCATACGCGGACGGCGCAGGCGACCCGGAGCGTGACTGCCGTGCGCTGGACCTGGATCCCCCGCAACAGGTAGGCTAAATTTTACTCGCCGACGCTGTTCCTCTAGCGCTGCATTGACCCCTTCTCCGTTTGCCAGAGGCGCGGATGCCGGGACAGACTGTGCCTTCGTTGTTGGTAGGATGGACGAGAGGGTGCTGGGATTTCTGCGGTGCTAGAGGACAGCCTTAATGACTCGGTGTTCCACCATGCAAAAGTTCAGCCCGAGCCGGTTCCGGAGTCATTCAGGTGGGGAGGGAACTCTCTTCAGACTCTAAACCAGAAACGGCGTTGTCACAAGCCCGGCTCTGCCATCCACCCACACACTCATCCATCCATCTACAAATGCATCCATCCATCCATCTACAAATGTATTCATTCATTCATCTATCCACACAGTCATCCACTTACTAATCCGTCCGTCTGTCCGTCCGTCCATCCATCCATCCACCAATGCATCTATCCACCCATCCATCCATCCATACACACACTCACTCATCCATCCTTCCACTGATGCATCCATCCATGCATCCATTCGTCTACCAATGCATCCATCCACCTATCCATCCACTCATCCATCCACCTTCCAATGTATCCATCCATCCATCCATCCATCTACAAATGCATCCATCCACCCATCCTTTCATCCATCCATCCATTTATTCACCAATGCATACATCCATTTTTCCATCCACCCATCTACTAATGCATCCATGCACCCGCCCATTCATCTATCCACCCATTCACTAACCCACCCATCCGCCCAACCACCCACTGGGCCAGTTTTCAGCCTACCCCCCACCCATCTACCGAATCGACCTTAGACTACCCACCGATCGTTATACACATCTAGCTCTCATCATCCACCCACCCATCCATCTACCCATGCATCCGTTCATCTACCAATGCATCCATCTCTCAATCCATCAGAGCTCGTTCCCCCCTTCCCTTCCAATCTCTCACCTGGTTTACCGTCTGGGCTGCTGTTCTTACAGGGAGCTGGAGAATGAGGCCGCGCCTGCCGCCACAGCAGCAGTGGCCGCAGCGATTCAGCCCTTTGCGGAAGCGGAAAATCCAACTTCAGTGGAAGACGAGGCCAAGGTAGGGGTCATCCACCCTCCCTCCGTCCCTCCCCAACATCTCTGCCCTCCACATGAAAGAAATAATCCACAACCTGTGCATTCATATTTTGTGGCGCTTACCTGCAGAGCGAAGACATTCCCGGCATTGTGGCTCTTATCAGAGGCGACACCTTTGATGGAATGGGGGTCAGTGGCTCGGCGTGCACGCATTGCTCCTTCATGCACACTCCCCTCTCATTATGTGTAACAACACCCTTCTTGCACCCAACTCCCCCGCTCTCTCACTCCTTGCCTTGCATCCACGCATTATCGTACGGTGCACTGATTGTGCGTTTGTGGGTTGCATGCTACAGGCTGACGGTGCCTCAGCAGAGATCATTGTGGCGGCGTTGGGGATGCTGTGCAACCTCACGTATGACCACCTCGGCAATCGAGAGGCGGTTCGGGAGGCCGGCGGATTGGATGTGTTGCCTCAATATCTCTTCACCAAGGTTTGACACATCCCGTTTCTCCCAAGACGGCGTCATTTCAATGTCATCATCAGTATTTTTCCGCATCTTGTTGGACGTAGACTTAAGCACCAGGACAAGACAAATAGCCAGACTAACGGAGCGTCGCTTACGCTCTCGCTCTTACGGACATCTTGGCTGAAGCAGCTGGAAAACGCATAAAGGGCACGTTTGGTGCTTTATGATAATGCTGTGTGATTCCTTGTCATCATCGTTTTATTTTCACTTAGTTTACTGTGGTGTGGTGTGGTGTGGTGCGAATTGTGACGGTGTTGTTTTGTGTTGGGCAATGTGGTATGGTTGGATGTGATATGCGGTGGCAGGTGAAGCAGTATGGTGCTATTTGATGGGATTTCTATGGTATTGTGTGGTGTGATGTATGTGTAGGACCTACAGAAGCGCACCATGCGAAAGCTCTTCCAAAAGGCAGTGGTGCTGGTGACCAACCTCGCCATCGGTAGCCCTGCCAATCAGGCCGGCATGATGCAGGCAGGCGTCATCCCCGTTTTGCTGAAAATGCTGCACCACCTCATCCAACACGGCTGCGCAGGTATACAACCCCTCCCCCCCTCCCCCCCGTTGGCCGCAACATCCATCGCCTGCGGGCCTTAATGGCCTCCCCTCAATTTCCCTCCCCACTTTCAGGCGACGCACTAACGGAGAAGGTTGTCATCGCGCTCTGGAGTTTAGCGTATGATAACCCGACCAACAAGGTGTGCGGGCACAGTGCCCCTCCCTCCCTGTAGCCATGAATGACGTCTTCCCCTCTCCCCCTCCCCCCCCTTGTGTCTCTTCTCACTCCAATGATTTGACGCACCAGATCGCAGTCGGTGAGGCCGGTGGTGTGGGTGCGCTGGTGTCTGTGATGGACCCGCAAGAGAGCTCTCCCGCGGTGGCTTACAAGGCTGGCCTCGCAATGTGGTGCCTCGTTCGCGAGGTTGTCGAAAATCAGGTGCGGCAGTCGACGAGAGCCCATTCCACTGCCCCCCCCCCCCCCCCCCCCCCCCTCCCGGCCCCCAGCAATATTATCGATATATGACTGTCCTCGTGACGGAGGGGTGGCTGGATGGTGACGATAACGCCTAATAAACGCCACTGTGGGCTGCTGACAGGATGCCTTGCGCGAGAGTGGCGGGATCACGGTGTTGTGCCTTTTGCTGCGTCGCTTTGTGAGCGAGGACCCCACGCTGCCCGCTGGCGTCTACTCTGCCAGCAGCGCCGTCAGCGACGAGCTGGCGGTGGTGGTGCTGTCCGTGCTGCAGACGGTGACGAGCTTGAACTTTGATAACGGGCAGTCCGTGCGCCTCGTGGGCGGCATTCCACCGGTGGTGCAGCTGCTCCGTCGAGGACCGCAGGTGCGGAGCCATGGCACTCCATGTATAACCGGTGTTGGTGCTCCTAAGTCGGTTGTCATTCTGAGCGACTGATTTTGAACGTTCTGCGGGTGACTTGTCTTTTATCTGTGGAATGATTCGCTGCTGATCATTTGCTATGGGGTTTTGAATGATTGGACGCGCTGGCTCAGTCAATAATACTCATTGAGAAATGATCGACTCAACTGAAGAGACGATAAGCACAGACAATATTGATAAAAGCGCAACGTTACTATGCATCGTTATTCATGCGTGATGGGTGTTGACTGAACGAATAAGCAAGTCGTCCACCCGTCCTCTCATCCATTCATGCATTTATCCACCCTTCCATTCATTGAATTATCAATTCTCCATTCACTCCTCCATACCTTCATTTATTCACTTCTCCATGCATTCAATCATCCATTCATTCATTTGTCCATCCTGTCACTCATCCATTCATTCGCAAAGCTCTAGACCACCACGAAGGCCCTTACTGCAGCCAGCTCCACGTTCGCAGGAGGTGGTGCACATGCCTTTCTATTTATTCTAAAAGTCTCTGCTCCATCGCTTGTCCGTGACTCCCTGACTGACCCCCCCTTCGGTCTCCGCACTGCCCCTACTTCCGCCGGTAGGACGACCTCACTTGGATGGCGGCAGCGTTGCTGTGGACGATTGCTTTGGATAACCCCGACAATCAGGACGCCATCCGCGACACGGGCGGCATCTCCAACCTCGTTGCCCTCATTCAGGTCGACACACGTCACTACGTCCGCTGCTGACGCGTAACTTCAAACTTGCCGGCTTTGTTTACCGCTGGTCCACTCAACAATATAATATGTGGGACATATGTGTGACTGACAAATGAGCTAAGTAATTGGGGCTTTGTGCTATTGTGTCAGCAGCCCGCGTGCCCCTCCACCTGCCTCCACAACTCCCTCGGCGCCCTCCGCATGCTGGCGGCCGGAAACAGCTTAAACTGCGACGCCATTCGATTGTCAGGCGGCATCCGCGCGCTCGTCCGCGTGCTTCAAGACACCAACGGCGAACGCGGCGATATCACGGTCGCTCAACCCCCTCTCTTCAACCTCAATTTGATGACCGCACATTTCATGCCACCGGAGAATTGGGTTGTAATCAGTACGGCCTGGCTGCAGTCTGGCGATCTATTCGAGTGGTTAGTTGGGGTATTGATAGCAGTAAATTCTCTGTGAACCGCAGGCGCAGTGCCTCGGCGCAGCCGCGATCGCGGCACTGGCCGCGGGGAATGAAGCCAACCAGACTGCCATACTGCGAGAGGGCGGCGTGTATGTGCTGTTGAAGAAGCTGTCGATGACTCGGCACCTGCGGCTGGTGCGGCACCGATCTTTCTGCCCTGGCACTGCCATCGTCGTGACACGGAGTCCTCGTGTGGGGTAGACGAATAGACGTGATTTGCGGAACTGTTGCGTGTGTGATGTTTGGTGGTGCTTAGGAATATTCATATATGCGTGTGGGGCTGTTGGTGCGTGCGCTGCCTTTGTTCAGATGGACCACCTCACTGCTGCGTTGTTTGAGCTAACACATCACAACGCGACGGCGGCAGCGACGGTGGCCGACCAGCGCGCCATCCCTCACCTAACAGAGCTTCTCAGTCAGGAATGCGTTCCGCAGCACGTCAAGGAAAAGGTGAGTGGGTGTCCGTCCCTGAGGGATGAGAGGGTGAACTGGCGATGAAACATGAGTGAAAAATTGCGAGAATAGGGCTCCGAGGATATGGTGACGACGATAGATGTATGCGACTTTCTTTCAGAAATATATGTGAGTCATGCACAACGACGACGCCCACATTATTGTGTGTGTGTGTGTGTGTGTGTGTGTGTGTGTGTGTGTGTGTGTGTGTGTGTGTGTGTGTGTGTGTGTGTGTGTGTGTAACACGGGTGGGCAGATTGCTGGAATTCTTTGCAGCCTCGCAAATGTGGGGCGTGCGTATCAAGACGACATCCGACGTGCGGGTGGTATTCACGTGCTGGGCCACATCCTGCGGAGCGGTGACCCTCAGGAGGCTATCACACAGAACGCGGTAGCAGCCCTCTGCAACCTAGCTTACGACAACGAGGTACGCGACGGGTCATATGGCAGCGCTGTACATCGGCGATGTAATGATGATGATGATGCTCTACTTCTCGACAACCTATACTGTACCTTGAACTTGCCTTCCGTCATCGAGTTATTCCGACCATCGGTGCTTATAATTTGGGGGCTAACGGTTGTTCTACTTGCGCTGTATGTATGCACGCCCTGTGTTTAACAGAACAACCGGGATGCCATACGTAACACGGGATGCATCCCGACGCTCGTGAGATTTCTCGGCGCCGCAGAGTCGCTTGTTTGTAAAGAAAAAGCGGTGGGCGCGCTGTGCAATCTCGCCTACGTCAGCTCGCTCAATAAGGTGCGCCCTTACTTGTTGGTGACCGGTGAAGATATGAACCGCCGCCCACTCGATAGATGCCTTGATTCGTCGACGACTCTGATCAGGAAAGTATAAGCTCGCTTGGATTTTTACTTCACCTGCTGTAGTATGCAGCTTTATTGTATGTGTATAAAGTAAATAAGGCTCTGCGCATCAGCAGCGACTTCCACCCATCTCTTTTTATCCGCATGTCATTCATATTGCCACTCTTTCACACGGTCTACCCAAAGCGCCAGTATCACATAGACAACTTTTCAAAAAACACTCGAAATTGTTGACTTCGTCCTCAACTTACAAAATCACAACAGTGCTCACCCTCCGAAAACATATCCGCAGTGCGTACTCACTCGTCGATTGTCGATTCCGTCAACTCTTGCCTGTCGTAGTAGGTTGTATTGCGATTTACTTGCTGGCACGCAGGAGGAGATTGGAGCCGCGGGTGCCATTCCCATTCTTTTGTCTGTCCTTGAAGACGCGATCGCGGTTGACGAGCCAGGTCACACCAGCCTTGCGGAGAGGACGGTGGGGGCACTGTGCACCCTCGCCTACCGCAACTCCCCAAACCAGGTGAACAAAATTCGAGACGCATCGTATCGACGCTATCACGGATCATTCTGCATTTCGGTGCATGTAGTCGCATTGCCCCTAATCACTCAATATAGTGAAGTTGTTATGTGCCGTCCTGCAATGTAGCAATAAGCTGCTTTGCGATATATTCGAACAACCCGAAATTCACGTTATCTAAAGATGGCGCCTATCTATCTATATCGCTGGTGGCCGTGGATGCCTGGAAGGCTCAGTCCAACTCTAATTGATAGAGTAGTGGCTGACACCGTTGCTGTTGCTGTCGGACCCCACTTTTGCAGGCAATGATCCGGCAGGCGGGTGGTGCCAAGCTGCTGAAGAAACTCAAATATCATTCCAAGACAGGATCTCAGACTCTGGCGGCCCGCGCCAAGGTGGCGCTTGCAAACTTGGCCGAGGAGCCCCGGCGGCGGACCAGTAGTGTCGGGTCTGCCTTCGATCTTCTGTCGACGGAGGCGGGCCGGCGCATTTCCGAGGGCGCCGTTTCGGTGGGGTCTCACACGCCGCGTCACACAACCTTTACCAGCCCTCGCTCCCCGATCGTGAATAGTCCGAGGACAGCCACCACACCGCGGTCAGCCTTACGGCCGCAAGCGAGCTCGGGCCGTGGCGTCTTACTTCTCCCGGGAGGTGGTAGTTTTGCACCTACACCATCGAAGTTGAGCCCCCGTGGAGCTCCTATGCCTTCCATGAGCAGCCCAAGGACGACGTCGACGAACCAAAGCGGCAATAGTTACACACAGCAGGACCGTGGAGTTTTGCCTCTGCACAGCCTCACGTGCGAAGGAATGGAATACGACAACGCTGTTGTGACGCCGGAATACCCTGAGGACAGGAGCCCGCCGTCTCCATTGGAGGGCACCCCGCCTTCTCAGTCGCCCCGAGGGGCGTTCCGAGGGAAAATCTCCCGCACCTTCGCAAAACTCAGTCCGAGACTCGGCAGCACGAACCAGGCCGCGTCGGAGCAGCAATCACCGACACTTCAGGAGGTGGCAGAAGCCACGCCATATCTGTCTCCTCGGGCGGCCGCTCGCGCTTACTTCGGTGTCTAGTCTCCACCGCCTGGTGGGTTGGTGTCAGTAGCGATCGAGAGAGCGAGTCGATGCCGGAAGGAAAAAGGCGCTTTATGATTCCATTATTCGTAAATATGTACGCAATCACGACGCGAGAGAGCATTGCACTCTTGCAGATCACGATAGTGCTGCTGAGGCAATTCTGGATCGGGCTCGATTCAGCTAGGTAGGGTTTAATTTGCTGTTATTGATTTACGGTCCCCTTTCTGTGTCACACGCAATCACCGCTAGTCGCCCCCCGTTCGATACTGTGAGAGGCGGGCGAACTGTAGACCGAATTGAAGTGAAACCAGTCAAGCCAGTAGATACGTCACGCCGTGTCCTGAGTGAGGCGACGCAAAGGCGACTGCATGAGGACAACAACTGGACGAAGGTCTACGTAATCACGGTCTGGGGTGTACATCCCGCAACTCGTCAACCACCACAATTTATTCGGGTTGGGTTATACAGGCTTAGTTGTGATCTTTTCACTATATTCGTACCAGTTTTTTTCTCAATTACTATACACTGCCCACCCCTTGGTGTGCAACTCGACAGTGCCCGCTTTGCAGACAGGCCATTAGCAACAGCGACATGGTTGGCAGTTACATTTCCAGAGGGGGACGGGACGAGGTGGCTGCGTCATCGACTGCATTCGAAGGAGGTAAGAATACATTCGTAGCTCCCCAGCAGTGAATAACAAACAGGAGCAACAGCTGTTGGTAGTTTAAAATATACTTGACGGAACTCGAGATTTCGCGGAGAGTCGTCACGGATCGATACACAGTTGCCCATTGCCATACTACTAACGCGAACGAAGCCGCGAAGACGTATGCCCTCTGCCCGTGTCATATTAAGGCCGCCATGTCGCAACAAGAAACATTCCTCCGACTCGCACGACGGCTGCGAACAATAAGCAACGATTAGCAAACGACGAGTAGCGCAATTCAAACTCAAACGCTTCTGGAACGAAACAAGTTCTCACATAACTTTCTTTTTCAACAAATTGAGTCGTGCTCAACTGCGGCGCGGCGAAGAGCGTAGCCACAGTAAAGTGACACTGGCAAAACAGCCTGCCCACCTCAACAGATACATAAACGGCGACATTTGCCGCTGCTGCTGCTTAACTTCAGTTTACAAAGGAAAGTTGTTTGAGTATACATATAAATTGCCGTTCACCGCTATCAGCACAAATAGTTGCATGAGAAAGTAAGAGTAAAGGGCGGAACATGGAGGGGCACACGGCAATGCGCCCCGTTAAAACAGCCACCGCACACACACGCACGGCCTCACACCGCCCGCACTGCTTGAATCAACCGCCCGATATCGAGGCCAGAGGAGCTCATGCCCGCCACCTCCCCCGCGCCCCCCCTGCGCCAACGGACAACGAAGAGTCATTGTCAGATTGTCGCATAAACATTTAAAAAACCGGATATGTTTCAGTTGACGATAGAAAACAAACGACATAAAACGAATGTTAGCTTCGACTCGACGCGTGAAAGGAGGTTGATGGCGGAAACAAGAGCGGTTGTAGTCACCTTGTGTGGTCGACATCAGAGCCTGCTGCACCTCGGACCACTGGCTCCAGCACCCCGCCCGCCTATCATTCGTGCGCGCGCACACACACACACACACACACACACGTCGCATCAAGGCGCGTTAAGCAGCATCACCAGGAGTGGTCCAGCCACCCTTCACCCCAAAATGTTTCACTCCATTGGCGACTTCAACCCAATACACAACCACCTCGTCACCATGCCACTGCCGCTACTCACACAACATAAGAATGGTCTTACTCGTCATACATGCACGCACGCGTATACCGTATTGACCCCGAGTCCTGCCTACTACCCAGTATACAACGCCACGGTGCCCACGAAGCGAGCTGCCATATATTACCTGTCGTGTAGAGGAGGTGTCGTGCATCCACAAAGAAGGGCCGTTCGAGCCGCAGCCCGAGACCGCTGCCGTCGTCTGCCCTCGATCCGCTGTCGCGTCCGCCGGCGTCGTCGACTGCCGCTTCTCTCCTTTCCCATCCACCCGCGATAGCAGCTCCCTCGCGCCGCCCCCCATCGGCTCCAGCACCACCGGCTTGCTGTGCAGCCCCCTCACACTGCCAGGCTCCAACGCAGCGGAGGGCAGCGAGGGGCACGGCAGCTGTTGTACTGCATCCATCCCTATTACTGCACCCACCACTCCCCGCGCGTCAGTCGCACCCAACCACACCCGTTCTCGATAAAGAGAAGGATTCTTGTCTGAGTTGAAGTGTTTACTGACGCGACGATGGAGTAGCTATGGGCAGCGAGGGAGGGAAACAGAAGGAGAGGGCGCACCTAGGTCGAGGTCGCCGGGGGCGAATAGACTGAGCGCGCGGCCACTTTTGAGTTTGTCACCGCCGCCCGTTGACTCGTCACACCGGCTCTTCTCGCGCTGCCGCAGGAGCTGTGACCGAGGGAAGGTAGAGAAGAGTCGCACTGGGTCAGGAAATAAGTAGGGTGGGAAAGTGGGATGGGGTGGGATAGGATGGGGTGCCGCATAGCGGAGAGTCACAGCATGGGGAGTCCGAGGTGGGCGCACCTCTGATGGCAGCGGCAGAGGCGGCGGCAGCAGCTGCGACGAACTTGGAAACACTCGTTGACTAGCAGTCAGGCGGGAATCGACGGCGGTCGGGGGAAGGAGGGGTTGTGGCAACGCCTCCGACCATGATTTCCTGGGAATGGGCCAACATCCGTTACACACTCACACACGCCCCCCAATGTGCCTTTGCAGCTGGAAGCACTGAGAATTAAATGCTCGCAAGGTGAGGCTATCTCGTGTGCGAAAAGGATAACCAAGCACGGCATCACGGAAATTCAAGCTCTAAACGACGATAATCCAGCCAAGACGTGCCACCCCCCAGTCCCCACCTGCTGTTCTTGTTCCTCTCCTTGAGCTGCTGCTTCCAACGACCTGTGAACTGACCACGAAAGGCGCTCGCGTCTGGCAGACGCTCAGGCGGAGGCGATGCAGAGTCGAAGGCCTGTGGGACAAGCAGCGGCCCTCAGGTCAATCATTAATCAGCTCCGACAGAGGAAGGCGCACTAAAGCGTCACACTGGATTGTTGTTTCCACGCAGGAGCATGGAAGGCAACAAGGGACAAGGAAGGGCGCGAGTTACGGTCACCTCGGGAGTGAATAAAAAACCTTTGTCGTTGCTCGTGTCGCTGTTGTCTTGAACACTCTGCAGTAACAGGTGATGCATGCGTGAAAGAAAGGAACAGACGAACATTTGAAGTGCAGCAGCACCTCCCCATGAGGAGAAGGGTTCTTTAAAATTAAGATAGGCTCACCTGAGGCGCTTCACCCTCGCAGCAGCTGTCGGGCCGTAGCGGGAGCGCAGAGGAAGCAGGTGGCGACAGAGACTCCAAGACTTTGGATGTTCTGGGGCTGGGATGGGAGGTCAGCCCGCGCGGTTTCGTTGGCTTGTTTGGCTCCTGTCGTGATGTGGGGGTATGGTGGGGAAGGGCAAGAGGAGGGGCAGATGAGATAGAACGAAGCAGTAAGGGAGGAGGAGAGAAGGAAGGCGCTAGCGTGAATTAATGTGTATCTCAAGCGAAGGTGGAAGAAGAGGACGCACCGTTTGGCTGGACGAGGCCTCATTCGCTGACCTCACACCTTGCGGGAAGCGAGTGGACGGCTGCACAGCCTGTCATTTCCGCATTCAGAAAATCGCACACAGGTAAGCTCGCTTCACTGGGAGCGATGGGCATAGACGGATGGGCTGATGGTGGGCTCCATGAGAGTGTGGGCTTGTTGGGGCAGTGGATGAATGGAGCCATGGGTTGGTTGATGCTTGGATTAATGGATGGATGTCCTTCACCAACCAACCCATCCATTGGGCGGTTGGGTCTACTGAAGGACGGATGGCTGGATGGACGGAAGTTTGGTGGGTGGGTTGATAACTGGGTGGGCGAAGACGGATGCATGGGTAGATGGAGAGATAGGTTAGATGGATAGAGGGATGGACGGCCGGGTATACGAAAGGGTGGATGGGCGGAAATTAGGTGTGTCGGTGGCTGAAACGATGGATGGATGAGTAAGCAGACGGATGGATAGGTGGGACAAAAGGTGGACGGATGGACGGATGGATTTATGGTGGAACGTGTGAAGATGTAATGGTGCGATTTGGGTGTCAGAGCGAATAAATGGATAGATGGGGTGGCCTTGAGAAGCAGGAGCCGAACAGGGAGGTGATATCAAAACGAAACATATAGCCTGTGAGGCCACACCTGAGCTGCCTGCATCAACCACGCATCCAGGCTGCCTCTGGTACAGCTGGGGCTCCTGCGCGAAGTCTCCCCAGAGAAGCTGTAATCCCCAGGCACCAGCACCGCCTCGCGCGCTGACAGCTCCCGTAGCCTCTGCGGCACGGGTGCCTGCGAATGACCCAGCACAGGGCCCCCTGGCGTCGCGGCTGGTGTCACTTCCCTACCTGATGGTGCTGCCTCTGCAGTGCCCACCCCTGCAAGGGAGCTGCGCCATGAGGTGCTGACCTGTGAAGGGAGCAGCACCGGCAAGAATGTATTCAGTGCGAAGCACCAAGCTATCACATTGATATAGATCGCAGATTGGTCATTGATATAGATAGGCAAACCGAGCGTCTGGACACACCTGCCGAGGCTGCGGCCCTGACTGAATAACGTGCACTGCAGTAGCCAGAGCTGCCATGTCCCCCACAGGACGCCCCGGTGGCGGCGAGGGATGGGCTCCACAGCCGTGCGTGGCTCCAGAGGCAGTGCGGCTGAGCTTGAAGGTGGGGTTCACGGGAGGCTGCGAAAACAAGACCCCCCACACCAAGTCAAGGCACAGACTTCCATTCAGAGGAGAGAAAAGGCAGTCACGCGGTAAGGATGGGAAGAGGGCGGGGGATTAAGGGATTGCGCCGCGGCACCTTCTCAGCTTTCTGCTCCTCCTTCTTAACTGCGGCTGATGCATCGGCGGGAGGCGTGCCTACTGCAGCCGCGGGGGGCCCCTTTGCTGCCAGCCCTGCAGGAGGCATGGCGTTCTGGGAGCGGGGAAAACACTGCCTCAGGGCCTGCATGCTACGACGGAATGTGCATGTCGCATTGTGAGCTCAAATGATGGCGCGCGGGGATGAAGTGAGGGGGTCACCTGTGGGCGTTGCTTGGACGCTCGCTTGGCCGCTCTCCGACCTGCATTTATAAATAAACACAACCTCAGACGACATGCAGGGGGGAGTCCTGTGCTCCAGTGATGTCATGAGACCAATAGGAGCGTTGGATGGAGGGAGAGAGGAGGGTGAGGTGGAGGTGAATGAAAGGCGAATAAAAGGTGAAAGACAAGTGAAGGCGGGGGTTGAGCGTGCACCTGAGGTGGGCAGGTGCTCGTCTTGGACCTCATTCTTATTGAAGTTTGTGTCATTCAGCAGCCCCGGCAGCACCAGCTTCACCTTTTGGCTCATAGCCAGCTGCACTGACCTAACGTTGAAGAGGTCAGCCATATCGCGGTGTTGCCTCGTCACACACCGGCCGCCGGAGGGGGTGCGCGTAACTTTCACGCGCGCATATCAGTCCCTCTCTCCCCCCCGTAAGCCGCTACCTACGCTTTCTCGTAGCGCCAGTCCACAACGCCAGCGTCGAACACACACAATCCTCACCGCATGGCCTGCTTTCCCGGTGTCACGACTTTGGAGATGGTACGGAGAGGAATATATTTTCGAGGTGGGTTCCCGACAGTCACAGCGCCCCTCTCCCTGCCGGCCGTGCGCGATGGCAGCACTCCGCCGTGCTGCGGGTAAGTCCGATAGCTTTAGCCGAGCGGCGCAGCGCGGCGTTGTGGTGTCGCTACCGCTGCAAACGGACTTGGCGCCGCAGGTGCTGTCGTGAGGAAGAACGTCAGCGCGGGGCCACGGACTTCAGGGCTGCACGCATGCCGGGGCAGCATTGACAAAGAGTAGTCCGGGCCCGTGTGGTATGCATGGGGTACCAGGACACGGGAAAGAGCTGGTACGGCAGGTACAGCAGGTACCGGCCCGGAGGGTACCTGTATGAATCCATTAAAATATAGATATACTAAAAGAAATTAAGATTTTCATTACGTCCTCCTCTATAGTCTAGTCGGTTAGGATACACGGCTCTCACCCGTGAGACCCGGGTTCGATTCCCGGTGGAGGAATTTATTATTTAGAAATGATCCAAATTGGTTTTTGGATTCAGTGCTACGGCGTCTTATTGGAGGTCCCCGTGAGACACTCTAGTGCCTCGGGCAAATGTGTGGTAAATATACCACAAAGACCTCGAAAAGGAAGGGCGGTTTCTCCGAATCTAATCATTTTTATTCATTCTCCTTCTCAAATCTCAAGATACGTACTTTGAGACCCCAAGATCTTAGTCCTGCGGTCATATCATTGGGGGGAGCGCTGACCGGCCGTACGACTTCGATCCCCCGCCAATCATGCAGACGACACCCATGCGAGAGACAATAGGAGTTGCTAGTCGGGTAGCTGCTCGCCAATGGCCTTAAGAAGACCCAAAGCCCGGCAAGGTTCGCCAACACCACGCTTTCAGGGGCACCAAAAGTGTGAGATTCCCGACCCACAGCGCCGTCTGGGATACAGGCCCCCCTGTACATACCGACAGAAGAAGAAAATGGACGTTGACCATCCAGTACAGTTTCACAAAATATTTGAAGAGATATTCATCCGTAGATTTGTAAAGAATACAAATGTGACCCCATTTCATTTTCATGACAAGGACATTCATGTCTCGCACGTATTGCCAGGCTGGCAGAGTACGCATCGCGGCTTCTCAGTATAGACACTGTACGAGACTGCAAAAAGAAAACGAAAGGACGCAACTGAGCATTGCCCGCCACATTAAGGTGACATTTTGAGGTCTACTACTATCATCAAAGTAAGTAGCGTAGAGTAAATGCTTTCAGCGACAACACGCATGAATTACACGGCGATGAAGTCCACCGGACACAGTGAGCGGCGCCATCTGCTCTCGTGGCGCGTCTTGACCAGCGCGTACAGTCGAAAATTTGAATTATAGACACCGCGAATGAACTTGAAGTGCGCATATTCTGTCATTACCTGAGACGTGTGCGTCCAGTCGAACGCCCGACTCTTCGTCGATCGTCGCGCGGCATCAGGTGGTCCCCATCCTGACGTTCATACGAAATCCATTATATATTTATTACGAATCATATAGGCGGACATTACCGAATTTGTATATCTTAGAAGATGTTATAAGATATTTTTATCCAAATGTCCTCAGGTGGTTGGATCGCCATCTGCTGTAGTCGCGCGTCCTGACCAGCGCGCTCGGTGGACCTGTTGGATTTCTAGACAGCGCTACTGACCTTGCATTGCGCATTTTACCATTTAAAGCGCGCGCGGCCTGTCGAACGCTCGTCAATTCATCGGTCGCCGGCAGCAGGTATTCCCCATCCCGAACTTCAAACTTAGCACCTTCCTACGTGCGAGTCATTGATAAAGCTAAGGCCAAACTAGCTCATTAAAATCGATATCTAAGACTTTTCACTAATATGTCCTGCAGGGAGGTTGGATCGCCCCGCGCCGCCGCTATTCAAGATGGATGGCAGCGGCAGCAACGACAGTGACTCGACACGCGCTGCGAAAAGGCACAGACCAGAAGACCATAACGGTAAGCACGTTGATTGTTGAATAGCAGTCGATCGATTAATTGCGTTACGGGGCGCGGTTGACGTGGCTACTACTGCGATCCATCGGTCGTTGTTAGTTTTTTGAATATGTCGAGTGACAGCTGCGAGTCGTGAATACAAATATTTTGAACTGCCATCGCTACAGATGCTTGCTCGCCGAACGGTGTCAATGAAGCCTTCAACCCCATGCGGACCGTCGACCGTATGCCTTTAGCGCATGCTACTGGTGTCGCGCCTACTAGCCGTGTAGACCCGGAGGTTGCCACAAACAGGCAGCCTCAAGCCGGACGACCACCTTCAGCTGTCACAGCGGCTCCGCAGCTCTGCATAGATGAGCAATTATTGGAGTTGATGGTGACGGAGGGGGTCGCCTTGAATTCGCTTGTAAATGACTTGAGGAAAGAGGTTGTGGACCTTAAACTCGAGCGGGGACGTTTGAAGGCGTCGCTCGCTGGTCAGCGGCACTACTTGAAGGAGGTGCAAGAGTCCCACAAGCAGCGGCTCGCCGCAAGTACAGAAGCAGCCAAGACAGCCAATGACCGGGCTGATCAGCTGGCGGAGACAGTTGAATCCCTCCGCGGACAGCTGGACGCTGCTCAGAGGGCCCTACAGTCGTCATCGCGCGTCGTTCGGCGGAGGATCAACTACGACAACCCGAGCCGCTGGACGTTGGCCACGGACGTCAACAAGTTGACGGAGTACTTCACGGAACATTTTGGCCCCGATTGGTTGAATTGCAGCAAGGCCATGGGCGAGGGGGGTGGAGAGGAGCCCGCTAAGCCTAGCAAGGCGGCGTACCCTACGAAGGTCATCGGGGCGTTTTTGCGCAAACACGTTGATAACCTCGACCTGGACGATATGCTGAGGGGGAGCGTCATGCGCAAGATCGAGGAGGGCATTGTTAACATTATTTCTAGCCACTACGACGAGGTTTCTGCCGAAGTGTTAATTCACTCGGACATGAGCACTCGAGGCTACCAAAAGGTCGTGAACCTCCTCTGTTGTGTTCAGGAGGACCAACGGTTGGTGAGAGCAAGGCTGCCGTACGGCACAGGCTTCCCTAAGCTTGGCTCCCTAAGACTCATCGGAGGGCGGGTGGGGGGCCTGATGGCAGGCCTTGGCGTAGAAAAAGGAATTTCTAAAGCCGCCATGAGTGACGCGAAAGTTCTATTGACGTCGCGTATTCGCTGGCTAGTTCAGAACGGGCGGGACTTCATTATTCCTGGGACCGATAACCAGGTGCAAATTGAGCTTCTCGGGGACGCCTGTGGCATCTACAAGAAGAACAAAGTGCAGGGGACATCCCTGGTCTTGAAGACAATCTACAACAACTCAGGTGGTGATGCGGGCGCCGCTGTGGACGAGATTTTGTATCGGTGCGGAGTCAACAGCGTCGAGAACTGCACTATTTTGGGGTTTTTCCTGGGGGACGACAAGTACAAGGAGATCCAGGAGAAGGTACCGCAGCTGGCGGGTGTGGTTTCGTGGCTGTTGTCTGAGGAAGGACTAGAGGTAGATGGCGTGAAGTACACGTTTAAAGTGACTTTTGGAGGTAAGCTGGCTTATGTTGTTTCTTAACGTGTGTTTGCTGTCGATTTATTATCTGCATTATCAAATGTATGTTTCGCATTATATGCAAATAATTCATCTTGCTGTTCGATCGTCGTGTGGCTGAGATTAAACTTTCTAAGGAATGCCCGTATAATTTCGTGTTAGTTATGGTGGAAATAATTACATTATGACGTTCTCCTGCATGTTTCTAAACTGTCTGAAATTATTTGAATTTGTCTGTTAATAACGTGTCTTTGCTGTCGATTTATTATATGAATTATCAAATCTATGTTTCGCATTATATGCAAATAATTCATCTTGCTGTTCGATCGTCGTGTAGTTGAGATTAAACTTTCTAAGGAATGCCCGTGTCATTTCGTGTTAGTTACGGTGGAAATAATGCAGACTGCTAGCGCCTCCGGATGTGCTGATGGTGAGGGCTGCGCATCTTACGTCTGTCCGGGATGCAGCAAGTCCATAGGACATGGCCACAGAGAGCTCAACAGACTGCCCTTACCACGCAAGGCCAAACCCGGGCCTGACGACTACGGCGTCGCGGCGAGAACTAAGGTCAACCAACAGCATTTCGGCACCATGTTAAGGCCCATGCTTGACCTGCCGATCATGCACTACGTGTTCGACATTTTGCACTGCAGGTTGCGCATCGTTCCTCAGATTTTTAAGTGGACGGTGACTCAAAACATGGATGCTGAGCAGTTGGATGAGGTGAGACATGTCGTTAGTTGGTTACATTTCGTTCATGTTTTTATATCAATATCTTTATCGAGCTTTATCTAATTATGATAAGTAGTCTTATTGACGACATAATTTGCCTTTGTATAGGTAGTGCTTTGGGTTCAGGACGAGATGAAAATCAAGCTCAACGCTGGGATTCAGCCTTGCCAGCGGCGCGCAGGGTCCAAGGGCGGATCGTCTTTGTCAGCGGAGTCATGGCCAGGGAGATCTGCTCGACCCTGATGGACTTCCACGAGGAGCTCATGAACCAAGTGTTCGAGGACCAAGGCAGTGCGTTGTGCCAATGGTCGAAGCACCTGTGGCGCACGTTCTCCTATTGGAATCACTTGATTGGGAGTGGCTGCGAGGACGATCAGCCGTCGCGGGACGCCCATGCTGCGGAGGTGAAGAAGTATGCCGAGATGTTTATGTCAGCCTACTTGATGCGATGCGGCCCTGAACACGTGACAGTGTACATGCACATCATGCAGTGCCACTGTCACGAGCTGATCCTGCTGCATGGCTCCCTTGACAAGTTTTGCAGCCAAGGTGTTGAGGCGATCCACCAAAAGACGCGCCACGTCGCGCTGAAATGCAGTGACATGCATGAGGAGACCTTGGCAGAACAAGTCATGTGCAAAGTGCGGACCTATCAAGATCTCGTTGCTGAAAAGGGTCACCCTCAGAACTATAGGGCGCCCCGTCAGCTCAGAGATGGTCGCAGCAAGGCATGTGCTGCAAGGAATGCAGCCATGATTCAGGGGTGTAAGGACTACTTCGACAACCTACCGGCAGACCACGAAGAAAGCCTTCGCCGTGGTCTTATCGCGGAGAAAGCGTTGCTGCCTGAAGACGACCGCGCCTCACCAGACACCCTGTGGAATGGCCATGACCGCGGCTCACCTGATTCAGACAGTGAGGAAGAGGCCCCAGACTTGTTGGGGGGACCTAGCTTTGCACCATAGCTGTGTGCATTACCTTGCCAAACTTTGAGAATATTAACATGGCGATTGTAATATGCTGCAAATGATGAGCGCTAATCATTTCAACAGGTGTCATTACCGACTCTGTAAATCACACACTTCAATTTAATTTGCAACAGCCCTATACTGTTTTGTCAATGCTACAAATGCAATTGCTTGTTGCATGTGCGTTTTAACCCTTATACATCAAACAGTGCAATGCGATAGTAACCGGACAAGTGATGATGCTGTGTTTATGTGACAGCTTTACACTTTCAGCATGAGTGCTCGACAGTCGCGACCTCATACCCTTGCAATAAAATCGCGCGATGCTTGTCATGTGAATGATGATGATGCGTGTCATCTACAATCATGGAGTGAGCCGATGCGGGATGTGTGTACAAGCGCTCAATGCCCCGGATGCATCGGCGGTCATTGCACAAAAATATTGAAGTAGTGTGTGATCGAAATACTATTACATGTTAAATGTTGCTAATGACGCCATAACATGTTCACTTGGTAAGGTCATCTATAACTAGTTTTACTAATCTAGCGCCGCGAGTTTTCAAGTCCTCTAGTCGCCGAGCCTTGTTTTGCGCCATACGATTTGGATCATGTCTATAACGTTTAAGTGCCGCCTTAATACGTTCTACCTCCGCTCCCCGCCCTAGAGCGTGCAGCATCCGTGCCCCTGCTGACATTGCCGAGGGAGGCTTATTGCGCCGCTGCGCATGCACCCTCGATGCTGTACGCACTCCAGCAGTGGGCATCCCCCCATTATCTGCCGGGGCGACATGCTGCACGGTACCTGCCCCAACCTGCGGCGCGCCCACCAGACATGACCCGCCTCCGTCTACATGCATTGGCTCCTTCCCCGCCCTGTCCCCCAGTGCCTCTGCTGCAGCTTCTGACCCCACCGGTCCAACCACTATGTCATCCTCTTCCTTTAACTCACCTTGAGAATCGCAGGAGGAGATGACTGCATCCTCAACCGGCGGCTCTGTTGCGTAGCCCCCCCCCAACCCTCCAAGGCAAAGACGTAGCACCCACATCCTGCCCGGTCCCCACGCGAGGCGCCTCATGAGAGGCACTGCCTCTTACCCCTAGCCTGCGCGCAAGGGCTCGCTCCTCGCGCGCAGCAGCATCCCGGGCGCCGTGGATGCCTATATATCACAACATATAAAAACTGTGATGTATTGATATCCAAAATATAATAAAACAACATTATAGAGTAAACAAGATCACAATCATAAACCACATGCAACAGCAACTATCTTTTTTATAAATAAAGGGTATCATGGGACCGACACGCTCAGCTAAAACTTATGATGGCCAATAAAACTGTAGTTACAACATTATACAAACAGCAGGAATATAAATCGCAAAACACAAGTAGCAGCAACTGTTTTTTTGTTATAAAAGTAAAGGGAACCGACCTGTTCTGTTGTAAGTCAGCTTCGGGTGCTCTCGCTTGTAGCCGGCGCGCTCAGGCACGAACTGCAACTCGGGAATTACCCAGGATGCAACTGCCCTCCTTATTGGCTTCCGGAAAAAACGCTTTATCTCCTCGTGAAGCACAAGGTTCTTCAACAATTGTTTCACGTATGCCTGCATGGAATTGACTCGAACTTCAATGAGCTTTGAAAGGCACCAATTCAGCACAATGGTGACAACATATTCCGCACGATGCATCACGCCAACTAGCCGCTAGCGGTTGTATGACGGTCGGGGTGTTAGGACGGGGGGTACCTCTTACCTCCCAGTTCGAGTACGGTGGAAGAAGCGCCCACCGACCACCATAGAACCACGTCTCCTCCGAGGGCATTGGATGGTTATTCGCCGCGTAGACCAGCGGGGCGTTCTCGACCGCCATTATGGTGGCGGTCGAGAAAATCGCCGAAAGCCTGTAGTCCGTCGAACCAGACCGGACGTATGTTGTCTCGTGCAGCTCCAACGTCACAGGCGGGAGCATCATCGATATAGCCCCCCTCTTATCCTTCGGGCATTCTTCAGGGTAAGGCAAGAACCTTCGATTATCAGCACAGAGACGCTATGTCGGCTCATGTTCGCTTGAGGCATATGTTGCAATCAAAGCGCGGGAACTATCCTACCAAAACTTTGAGCGGGAAAACTTACACGATGTTCCTGAACCCCCGTTTCTTCCCGTATGAAAGGTCCTGGAAGCTCGCAAGCTTTCCGACTTCCCTATAAACCCAACAACAACGATAAGATGAGTAGTTCTTGTAGAGGTAGGCAGAGAGTAACGAAAAAATATACAAATAGCCACAAGTCATATATTGCTAGAGCGAGTAAGGGTCAGCGCGCAGGTCAAGATCGAAGGAGGAGACCCATACGGGCAAGCGAGAAAATAAGCAGATCGATGTAAAAATTATGTCGTCAGTAACACCACTTATATAGGGAGCTCACCTCATCAAATTGAATTGCCAGCTCCTCACCCGTGTCTTGACTTCCCCGCCAAACTTTGTTGTCTTCTTGTTTTTCCACTCACTCGGCCCGTATGACTTGTTCCATGGTTCGCGCTCCGCTGCCTCGTCGGGGTCGTCGTTGAAAGCGTCTACGTACTCTACCAAGTCCTCCGCCAACTTCTCGCTCGCCCAATCTACTGTCACACAACATCGATGTCATATCCTAGCCATTTAGCTAAGTGCTAGTATCTGACATTATTTATTTCCTCTAAATGGTACCTATATCTTAGCGATATTCAGTGACTCTTTTATTGTCATCACGGCAGTACAACTGTATCGCCGTATTTTCCCTCGACAGTACAGAGTTACTAGCAGTATCTCTTCTACATAGTTCTCTTCTAGATAGTTCTAAGAGCTTGTGTGATAAGGTTAGATAGACGGTACAGGTAACCTGAGTTAACCTGTATCACTAGTAATAGTTTGGTTTAGTTAGCAGACAGCACAAGCTACAGGTTCTAAGGCTGTTTCTAGAACACCTGAGGTGTGGATATTTAAGACGGGGACTTACTGGTAGAGGTGAGAGACCGGTACAGAATAGAATCACGCCACACCCAGATTGTAAGAAACCCTGTTCCTAAGACAATCTTACTAATTCTCTCTACGCTGTATAATTAGATCCAGAGATTAGGTTCTACTATTAGTCTAAGGTTGCCAACTTAGCCTAACCAAAGTAGCACCTCACACGTGGTTTCGGAGCCTCAGAACAGCTAGACGAGACGAAGATGTCTAACCGAGCAGGAGAGAGACTACCAGAGGAAGTTGATGGTCGACCAGAGGGGGCGCCTTCTGGGCCGACACAGCCGACGTCGACAGATGGTAGAAGACAGACAGTGCGAGAAGGATCGAGTCCCACGATGGAGCCTATGTCGGTACACGTCACCGAGATGCTACAACGACTAAGTAACCGAGTTGACACTTTTTCGACTGAGCTATCTCAACTGCGTGACCACGTCGACAACGGTTTCAGACATTTTGAAGGACGAGTGAACAGAAGCCGAGAAACGGAGAATTTTCTTCGAGGAGAACAATTGAGATCGGAGAGGACGCGAGAGATGCCAAGCATGATGCCGAACGATGTCAAACCAGCCAAGATCAAGAGCATCGCTACGACTAACATCGACGAACTGAGAAACTGGTTCCGACATGCACGAGGGTATCTACGGTATCACAGCGTTAACCCTGAAGAGCAAAGAGGAGTGTACTGGGTATCTGGCTTTCTGGAAGGACCACTATCGAAGTGGTGGTACTCCCAAGTTGCGCAGACTGGAGATGAAGTCGGTGGAGGATTTTCCGGAGTTTCTGAGATGGAGAAATCCTTAATTCAGGAATTCTGCGGAAGAACACCGGCGGAACAAGCGAGATTGAATTTGGACAAAGCGAGACAGAAAACCACGGTCCTGAAGTACGCGAACTATTTTCGAGAACAATTATTGGAGCTTCCTCACCGTCACGAAGAAGATAACGTACATGATTTCCAGCGCGGTTTGAGACCCTCGATTCATAAGGAGGTTGCCCTGAAAAACCCTAAGACCCTACACGAGGCGATTCAAGCAGCTCTGCGAGCGGAGGCAGCGGAGACCAAGATTGAGACGACCCAACGCTCGACAGGCCGACTGAACGCCATCGAAGAAGACAGCGACTTTTCAGAGGCAGTGGAGGAGATCGACAGTGAGTCGGAGGAAGATTCGCATGGCGCGACCGAAGAAAAGCGCGGGAGCTGTACGAGATTAGACGCCTCACTCAAGAGGAGGTCGACAGATTTAAGAAGGAGGGCAAGTGCTTCATTTGCCACAAGAAGGGACACATCGCTATCGACTGCCCAGACAGAAAGAACAAGAAGAATGACAGAACGAGGAAATCCCGGCCGGGAAAGTGAGACCTGAGTCGGCAGCTCGCGGCAAGCTGCAGGATGAGGTTTCGTCTCCTACAGCGACTCAGGAAGAGACCAGAACAGAAGAAGTACGAGACCCGTTACCTCAAACGACATTGAGGCCAGTCTTTAGGAGCAAGGACTTTAGCGACTGGATGATGAATAGGGAGTATTTCCTGAAGTACTCTCAGACCTACGGACCTTTCGACTTAGATGGAGCTAGCGATAATGACGGCCTTAATTCTCAAGTGGCGGAGGATTTTTGCTGTCCGGCGCGCCCGTTTCAGGAGAGAGATTTACAGAAGTACCGGAGAATTTGGCTAAATGCGCCATTTAATGAATTGGAAGATTTTTTGGGCCATTATTTGCGGAGTAAACTGCTTCATCCCCATCTGCGAGCGGTTATAGTGGTTCCAAAATGGAGGGCAAAACCATGGTTCAAGCTGCTGCGAAATTTCCGACTTGTCGACGAGCTGGCGGCGAAAGAACATGTGTTTACCTGCCCCACGAACGATGGAATAGAAGGAAGAAGGCAAGATGTTGGACCGACAAGATGGACGACGCAAGTCTACGTCGACGACACCGATCGAGTTCGATTTCTGCCTCAGAATCTACAGAATCCCCCGAAGACCTACTGGACTCACTCGACGACTCTTGTTACCGATGGCCGACGAGTGTTACTAGCGAAAGAGGACACTGGCATGGTCTGGTTTCCTGGTGGCAAACAGGAGATTGAAGACGCGACCCCGGAATACACAGCAGTGCGAGCTCTTACGGAGACAACTGGATTTAAGGTGAGCGAAACAAATTTACGCCTTTTAGGGACGGAGTCTTCCGGACAAAATAAGCACTACGTGTATATCGCTCGCGTTCGACCCGGATCGATACCGGACGCTACGTCAACTTCTTCGGCAGTATGGGCTACCTGGAAGGAATTAATTTCGGCACGGCGTACGGGTTATCTAGTCTGTGGAGAACAGCAGTTCCCTCTTCGTTACGAGACTTTTGGGAAACCGATCGACGGGTGGATGAACAAGAACGTCCGACTAGAAGACAGTGTTCCTGCGACGCTACATGTATCCACAACCCAGTCTGGAACAAGTCTGTTAGTGTTGGGAGGCACCTTACGCGGACATCGATGCCGTATTTTGGTTGACTCTGGCGCTTCGGAAAATTTCTGCAAGGCTGAGTGGGTACGGGAGCATCACATCCCGACGGTTACTGGAGAGAAATACCGGATAAAATTGGCAGATGGTAGTACAACTACGACTCGCCAGCGACTACGGAATGAAGTGCTCACAGTAGGGACCCTGGACATACGTCTGGACGCAATTACGACAGAACTGGATAAATTCGACATCATCCTCGGTCAACCTTGGTTACAAGCCGTCAACCCGGATATAGATTGGTCTACTAAAACGATTCGCGACCGTAAAACTGGCGAAGCTATGGTGTCTGGCGACGAGTACACCGTACCTGTGACAGTACATCACTTGGAGGCGGATGCGATGGCAAAGCTGCTTAGACAACAACCAGCAGACCTCTTCGTGATTGGACTACGAGAAGTACAGGACGCGGTCGACGACATCAACACTGATCAACAACCTGAGTGGACGACTTCGTTACGAGATTCCCTGAATGAGTTTACGGACATTATCAAGGAGCCTGACGGTCTACCGCCAACTCGCGAGTGTGACTTTGAAATTAATTTGGAGTGCGATGAACCACCCAAGGAGCGAACGTACCGTATGTCACCAGCAGAACTCCGGGAGGTTCAAGTACAGTTGCAAGACTTACTCGCAAAAGGCTGGATTCGTCCGTCTAAATCTCCGTACGGTGCCCCGATTTTATTTGTACGCAAGAAGGATGGTACCATGCGTATGTGCGTAGACTACCGGAAACTCAACGACCTCACGAGGAAAGACCGAACACCGTTACCCCGGATTGATGAGTTACTCGACTCGCTATATGGGGCTCACTATTTCAGCACGCTGGACCTGTATAAAGGCTATCATCAAGTTCGAGTCAAGGAGCGCGACATACATAAGACAGCATTCCGAACTCATTACGGATTGTTCGAATACTGCGTTCTACCCTTTGGACTTTGTAATGCCCCAGCTGGATTCCAAGCGATGATGAATCGAGTTTTGGCCCCGTATCTTGGCAAGTTCTGCGTGGTATATCTGGACGACGTGTTGATCTACAGTAAGACGGCCGACGAACACCTCGAGCATATTCGACTCGTGTTACGAGAGCTGCAGCGACACCAGTTGCATATCAAACTCTCTAAGTGTTACTTCGGACGATCGAGCGTCAATTTTCTTGGGCATGTGGTGGAAGCTGGACAGATCCGAATGGACCCCGACAAGGTTGAGGCAGTACAGAATTGGCCCCGACCGAAATCTGTGACTGAAGTACGTGGATTTCTGGGACTTGCTGGATATTACCGGAGGTTTATCAACCAATTCGCAACCCTAGCAACCCCATTAACGGACCTGACCAAGAAGACACCGGAATTTCGCTGGACTCCTCAAGCCGAGTCAGCATTCGAGCAAATTAAAGACGCGATGGTACGTGCACCAGTACTGGTAATTCCTGACACTTCTCCTAATGCAAGGTACACACTGTACACAGATGCTTCTGGATTTGCAGTAGGAGCTGTGTTGTTACAAGACCAAGGTATTGGATTACAACCTGTTGCGTACCATGCTCGAAGGATGAACAAGCATGAGGTACACTATCATGTCCACGAACAAGAGCTACTGGCAGTTCGCGACGCTCTACTGAAGTTCCGTTGCTACTTAGATGGCGCGGCGGGATTTACAGTAATTACGGACCACGACACGTTGCGACACTTCTTTCGGCAGCGCGATTTGTCTACTCGACAGGTGCGATGGCTTCAAGTTCTAGCACCTTACCAGCGACAGATGGACATCGTATACAAGAAGGGAGCAGTCAACCAGGCAGACGCTCTGTCTCGCCGACCTGACCTGAAGGACTCATTACAGAAGCTGCAACTGTTACGCGATTGGACCAACGACGAAGCAGAATGCGAGTTACACGCGCAGATTTTTTCCCTGGAATCCCGGTTACATCCTGACTCTGGACTTCATGCGGAAATCAAAAGCGCTTACGATTCGGACAAATATCTGCTTACCCGGAAATCTCTGCCTACCTGGCTGGTACGTCAATCTAATGGACTCTTGTACGCCTACGGAACAAGACTGTATGTTCCGAACGTCTCTACATTGCGATCAAGAGTACTGTACGAACTACACGACGCACCGACCGCGGGACACCCTGGTATTATTCGACTATTGGCAGCAGTAACCCGGACGTTTTGGTGGCCTAACATGAAGCGGACAGTACAACACTATGTACGCAGCTGTGTTACCTGTCAACGCAACAAGGCAGCGCGACACAAGCCTTATGGACTCCTTCAATCGCATGAGGTACCGACCAGGCCCTTTGAGCATGTATCGCTTGACCTGATTACGGACCTTCCTGAGTGCGATGGGTATGATGCTGTGGTGGTATTCGTCTGTATGCTTACGAAACGGACGATTGTCGAGCCAATTACGAAAACGATTACAGCGGAACAATTAGCAAAAATTATGCACCGCGCTGTTTTTCGGCATTTTGGCTTACCACGGAAATTAATATCCGATCGAGATCCCCGGTTTATGAGCGACTTCTGGCAAACCCTATTTAGGGCTGTTGGCACCAAGCTTAATATCTCTACGAGCTATCACCCCCAGACAGATGGCCAAACTGAACGAGTAAACCAGACATGGGAGCAAGTCATACGATGCTATGTGCACCCCTTGCACGACGACTGGGTTCAACACCTTACCAACGTGGAGTTCGCGATCAACGCAGCGGTTTCTACGTCAACGACTATGTCTCCATTTAAGGCGACGCTAGGATTTGAGCCGACATCTCCAACGACGGCTACATTTGAAGATAACGAGCCTAGCCGTACTTTACCGGAGCAAGTGAAGATTCTGGTCGAGATGCACAGATTTGCCCACGACTGCGTCAAAGCAGCCCAGGCACACATGCAAGACGCTGCAAATCGGCACCGGTTACCAGTACCTTTTACAGTTGGCGACAAGGTTAAGCTCAAGGCGACAAATCTACGGTTTGTACAACAGCCATGTTCTAAACTACGCGACCGCTACATTGGACCGTTTCTCATTACGGAGGAAGTTTCCCCGGTTGCATTTCGGCTTAAGCTACCCCCTGGAGTACGGATTCACGATGTTGTACATGCCAGTCTACTGGAAAAATGGAATTCAGAACCAGAACAGGCCAACAGTGCGCAGCCAATTCCGATTGTGCACGATGCGAAGCGATTTGAAGTCGACAAAATACTCGACGTGGCTTTTAACTCCAATGGCACGGGACTTTTGTTTAAGGTCCGCTGGGCAGCACCGTTCAACGTACCTAGCGAGGACACTTGGGAACCCATGCGAGGAGTCAACCACTTAAGCATCTTTTCCGAATTTCTTCGAACGGATGTTTATCGAGAATTTTCTGGCACCCCTGACTTTGTCAGATTTCGCAATCGCTGGCCTGCAAGAACCCCCAAGAAACCAAGACCCTGAGTACTGCACAGCGAGGACGCTGGTGCTTAAGGAGGGGAGAGTGTCATATCCTAGCCATTTAGCTAAGTGCTAGTATCTGACATTATTTATTTCCTCTAAATGGTACCTGTATCTTAGCGATATTCAGTGACTCTTTTATTGTCATCACGGCAGTACAACTGTATCGCCGTATTTTCCCTCGACAGTACAGAGTTACTAGCAGTATCTCTTCTAGATAGTTCTCTTCTAGATAGTTCTAAGAGCTTGTGTGATAAGGTTAGATAGACGGTACAGGTAACCTGAGTTAACCTGTATCACTAGTAATAGTTTGGTTTAGTTAGCAGACAGCACAAGCTACAGGTTCTAAGGCTGTTTCTAGAACACCTGAGGTGTGGATATTTAAGACGGGGACTTACTGGTAGAGGTGAGAGACCGGTACAGAATAGAATCACGCCACACCCAGATTGTAAGAAACCCTGTTCCTAAGACAATCTTACTAATTCTCTCTACGCTGTATAATTAGATCCAGAGATTAGGTTCTACTATTAGTCTAAGGTTGCCAACTTAGCCTAACCAAAGTAGCACCTCACAATCGAGCTTGAGGCACAGCCTTAGCCACGGATTTTCTCATGGGCGGCGGAGGCGCGGCCTTTTTGATTTTCGAGGCTCTGCGGGTATATCTGCGGGTCATATCAACAACGTATGAGATGGTCACATGACTTCATTGGATTATGTGCGGTTTCTTAATGATGTACATCGTATCATGTCCTCGTATGCAGTGAGAAAGAATGTGAGAGACGCACGTGACAAGGAGATCATAAACCCGTACCACGCTCTTAACACCTAAAAATGTACAGGCCGCGGAGGCTGGTCAAAATGGCGTGGTGTGCGTGGTGAAAAGCGTGCCTTGCCGTTTGGTCGTGTCGCGGAGTCGATCGGTTTTAACGATTGGCATGTGTTGTGGGATGATGGCGCCGCATCTCCCGAAAAGTCGAATTGTTTGAAGCTACAACCCAACAACGCAGCTCTTTTTACCCATGTGTGCCGTACGGTCTTCGACATCGGGTCCGTCTAACCTGCGCTCAAGAATTTCGGTTGGAGCCCAAAATCAAAGACTATCTAAACTAAGACCCGTCAAAATTCGGACCTATCGAAATTCGAATTCGGTCTCATCTTTGGGTATGAGAGATGTCATATGTTCGGGAGATGCACTCTTGATCTATTTCATCCGTTGTGATATCAAAAACGTGCTTTTGTGAGTCTGTTATGTGACTTTCGCCGGCAGTCTTGCGGTGTGTGGGTCGGGCTTGGCATTTTCCAACGTGGGGGTGAAACGCAATTTTTCAAGCTTTTGAAACAAAATTCAAAATACACGCAGCATGAAAGTAACGTCTTTGTTATCTTCGTATGCAACTGGCAGAACAACAAGCACCATCATATCCAACTATTGCCTTCGTCCCGTCTCGCCTTGTCGTCACGTCCCTTCCTTCAAGCACACTAGCGCCAACCTTAGCAACCGCTCAACCATATGCTACTGTGTTCGCCGCGACGGCCACGCTGGCAGCCCGCCCTCTTCATGAAGTACATCAAGAAAGCACGACGGAGTGCACATTGGTCTCTTCACGCATCCTTCTCGCAACCGTGAACTTGCATGAAACGTCATGCCCAACCTCTATCCCTCCTACGGATGTGATCTGCCCGGCGAGTTCGGAGAGTGGGCTCATCGGAGCTTCGGCTAATGCCCAATCCGGTACTGAGCGCAATGTGATATCGCCCGCACAAGAAAACCCGCCCGTCTTTCCGTATGTGGGCTCGCCATTAAGCAATATTCACTACTTGGACTCGCACGAGGTCGATCCTACTCTTGAAGAGGAATTTCGTAGCGCTGATTTGCACGACGAGGAAGCGCTAGGCGTTTCGCAAGAGGTATCCGCCAACTATCAAGTCGCGAGTTTACTAGTACAACCTCTCGAAACTATCGTCGTCGTGAAAAGTAAGGATGCGTCTGCAACGTGGAAGGTCGTTGGCCCCAACTATGACCCTCCCTCTACTACCGAGAAGCGCATTGAAGCCATATTACGTCGAGCCAACGGTGAGTTACCTGATTTGCATAGGGGAATCCCTGAACGCGATGGCGGTGTCAACCTCTTGGCTATGTGGCTTCGCATGTATCCTGGCAACATCGACGACGACTTGGAGCGTTTGAATGCTTCAGCACTCCGCTCACGTAGTACCTTTCGACTTGTAACTATCTGTGAATGGGTGCGTTTTTGGGTGCTTGTCTTGGTTGCACGTCAATTTAACCACATAGGGAAAGATTTGTGGGGTGATCATACCTCAACAAACAGCGTACGTGAAGCGCCTTGTTTCCACCCCCCCCCCCCCCACCCCCACCCGCTTCACCATAGCTTGTCTCATATAGGCATCTACAAAACGGGCTCGCTGCGTAATAATATGCTACAAAGATGAAAATCGGGTCACTTGGACTACATTTAAGTGCCCCAAGTGCTCCCTCGTCCTTTACATCCCGAGCAAGAAGCGGAAGGTCAGTTGTTGGACTCGACATCGCAACGTGTCTGCCGCCGACTTGGCCGAGTTTTGAGTCACCCGCACGGACATGGCGCACGTGAATGCGCTCACAACCACCGCACCTTGAATGCTTAACCTTTTGATCAGCTTATGCAGGAAAGTGGGACCTACCGGTTGCTTCTCTGCAGTGCGCGGTTGACCTTTGTGTTGGAGATGTTGTTTTGAGACGGCGGTGTTCCTAACATATTTTTTCTCACTTACGCCGCCGCCGCAATTTTCTTAGACGCTTGTAATAAATGAGGGCTAAATTAAATATTTCACGCATGTGGTACTGGTATGATACCACAAATTTGCCCGAGGCACTAGGTGTGTCAACAAGTGTGAGTGCGGCAGGGACTGTGTGATGGTTACAAGAGAACTATAAACTACAACTTTACGTATTCACTCATATCCTTCGCAACCGTGAGCGTACATGTAACTCTATACCGGTTGTCTCTTACGGCTACCTCTAGTGCTGACGTCATTTTATTTAGATAGCGACCATGCGATCTTTTTGCCAGTATAATCTACGGCTATAATTGCGAGAACCGTAAGGTTTATAAGAAAGCTTCATAAGCTATCGCTAATAAGAAATAATACCGGTCCGCGGAGCGACCTTAGTATTTTTCATGAATTCTTACTTTCTGAACCTTATGGGGCGCTGACTAGGATAAAAACGAACTGCGCGAGTACAACTTCGTAGCCCATAATGGACGGCTCTCACATTATATCGCTAGATCACACGGTATCTAACATACTGTCAGCTATTCATGTAATGACCACCGCGTATTGCCGCACAATTAATAGTCCAACGTGGCAGGGGGTAAAGGTCGGCATCATAATAAAAATGACCCATAAGAAGTGACCATAACCTTGTGAGCCTTACCGTAAGGTTCGTAGTGATAGTGATAAGCGGTATAATAATAATGATGAACTATAATAGCCCCTCTAGAGATCGTTGTAAGCAAACTAGTCTCCACGCGGCGCCGCTCCCATGCAAAGCCTGAAGATCATCGCGTGCTTCGGCTCCGGTAGCGCCTTCGTCAGGCCATCCCCCAACATGTCTCATGTGCCCACAAACACAACCGCGACTGTCCTCGCATCCACTAGTTCCCGAATGTAGTGGTGCTTGATGTCGATGTGCTTTCTCCTCTTTGAGGCCATGGGGTTGTTAGCAAGCTTGAATGCTCTCTCGTTATCCTCATAAATTGTTGTAACACCGCCATGTTGGCGTTCATGAACATCATGCATCAATTGCCGAAAGCGTACCGCGCTTTGCCCAACGTGACTCACAGCGACATACTTTGCCTATGTGGTGGACAAGGCCACCACCTCTTGTTGTTTGGAGGTCTAGCTAGCCGCTCCTCCGTTAAGCATGACCACCTACCCAAATTGTTATTGTGTGATGGTCGTGCCAGCCGCCGAGTGTGAGTATGAGAGCACCTTGATTGATGTCGCCTGCATTATCTCGTGACGGGCGGCCATAGGTGATGCACATGGGTCTCGTGCCATTGAGGTAGCGGAGCAAACGCTTGAGTTGCTTCATGTGCGTGGGGGCAGTTTGTCGCATGTTGATGACGTTGATCGCACATGCAATGTTAGGTCTTGTACAAATGCATAGGAAGTTTACAAATCCGAGGACAACACGAAATGTCTCGTGTTCCGATGGCGTCAAGGCCACCTTGTCCCGGTCGGATGCGACCTCTCCGTCCCGATAGTGTGTAGGTCCCCACAAGACGGGCCTCACGGCCCGGAGGTTAGTCCCCACAACCAACCCCCCACCCCCCAGCCCGATATCCGAAGTCACACTGTCAACACCACGCTACAATCCACTCTCCCGGCCCACTTTAACCCCCGCACCTGCTGCATAGCACTGGATAACTACTTATTCGACCTAAACCTTGAATACGGCCTCCCCACCCCCATCGGCTACCTCGATACCTCTGCTGTCCTCTCCTTCCAATGGGGACAATATCATGACCTCTCTAACCTATACTGCCTCGCTACCACAATAACCAAACTCCACTCGACTCCCACCGCCTCGTACACAGTTATCACTAACAACGAAGTCGATAATCACCACCACAACTCCTAATTCCCCAGCCACTGGACTAACCTCGCCAACCGCGGCTCCCCCCCCCCGTCCGGGGACGCCTAACCACTCTCTCCTCGTCCTCACATGGCAAAACTCTCACTTCGGCCTCCTCCACCTAACTCACTCCTCCGCTACCTGGATTGACTCTCTCCACCACCCCCCTCCGTCCGACCTCCTCGCCCGCTCTCTCAATCTCCTCTCCGACTGGAACTCCTCCCCCCCCCCTCCCGTCGGAGTCCTACGCTCACTCAACCCGCCTCGCCAAAACGACTCCGACGGAGCATGGTCGTGCGGAACCCACGCCCTCCTACACACCTATTTCATCGCAACAGCCCCCCCGGACCAACCATACAATCCCCCCTCCTTCGACCCCCGGTCCTCGGTATACTCCCTCCACACTCTCCTATGGAACCACACCTTCCGCTCCGCCCCCCTCCCACAGGGACTGTTGAACACCTCTCCACCTCGCACCGTCCGGACGTCCTCATCCTCACCGAAACAAACCACGACACCCACAAATCCCGCTGGCGCATAGCCCTCCCCCAATACCACCTCAAAAGCTCCCGACCTTGCTACTCACCTGTGCCCCTACCCAACGCAGGCGTTCTCTTCGCGGTCCGCAGAGCCTCATTCCAATCTGCCACTGTCCTAACCCCGCCCCCCCACCTCATCCCCCATATCGCCGGACTAAAAATCGTTCCCCACTCAGGCACCCCTTACCTCCTTATAGGTACTTACATGCCCCAGCTCTCCACCCCCCAACTGACCCGCCTATATGCAGAAGTTGCAGCATGGGGCCTCCGCCTAGCTGACGACCACCCGCAACACCGCACCCTCTGGGGAGGGGACTTCCAATCGACCACCACCACAGGTACAGGTCACCCTGCCCTCACCTCCCTACTCAAATCCCACCTCCAACCCCTCCACAACCCCATCCCTACCTTCCCCCGCAGTGGAGGCTGCCTTGACCACTGGCTCACCACGCCCCCTTCACCTCTCTCCCTCCCACCGTCCTCTTGCTCGATATTCCCCTCCCCCTCCCACTTTACTGACCACTCTGCAATCCACCTCGTCATTCCCGCCCCTTTCTCCCTCATGGCACATCCCCCCCCTACCCATACCCACCCCCACACACATCACACGACGCGCAAACTCAACTTTCGACTTCCTCTCACACCCGACCACATAAAAGCGTACCAATCAAGCACCCCCGACCTCATCAACCAAACGGCCGCCCTCCACGCAGAAATTCTCAACACCTCACACACCTCGGCCTCCCCCGACACCCTCGACACCCTTGCCTCACAATTCACTACACTCCTCTCCCAACACATGGACCACGCAGCCACAGTTTGGCCCCTCCTCCCCGCCAAAAAACCCCGCCCACCCCAAGCGTCCCTTGACCCTACTTGGCTCACAAATAAAACACGCACTCACATACTCAAACTCCGTAAATGCAGCAAAAACAACGGCCCCCTCCCCTTCGCCCAAGCCCTCTTAAACACAACTGAATATCTCTCCCCTGACGCCATCAAACAACAATGCCAAGCACGTATACGCCAGCTCCTCCACGCCACCACCACGGATAAGATAAAGAAAATAAAAACTCGAGCCAATGCGGCCTACGACACCTGCCCCAAACTCTCCCACCGCCAATTGAAAATTAAAAGCGGCCTCCTACCCCCCGCCGGCGCCGCCTCCACCCTCCACCGCATTACTAGACCCGATAAAACTACCGCATCCTCTCCCTCCGCCGTCATTGACGCGGTACACTCTCACTTCGCCACCGAACTCGGCCGCGCCACCCCACACGACCTACCCACCCCCCCGTGGGAACTCCCCGACAACCCCGACAACTTTACCATCGAACCCCGCGGTGACCCCTCTCTCACCCTTGCCGACATGATTACCCGCGACACTTTCGATAAAACACTCAACTCCCTAGGCACCGGCAAAGCCCCCGGCCCCGACGGTATCCCCAATGAAATAATCAAATTCCTACCACCGGCGACCCGCTCCGCCCTCTTCTCTCTCCTCTCCCTCCTCGCCCACAAATCCTACACCCCTCCTGATTGGTGCCACAGCACAACATGCCTCCTACATAAAAAAGGCGACCCCTCCCTCCTCGATAATTACCGCCCTATCGCCCTCATGAATAACCTCCTTAAACTATGGACAGCACTAATCAAAGATGCAGGCTCGAAATACGCCGAAACCCACGGCATTCTCAGCGACCAACAGGACGGATTCCGACAACACCGCAGCATCCACGACGCCCTCTCCTCCCTCATTATGACGATGGAGGACGCGAAACTCCACAGCAAAGACATCTACGTCATGTACGCGGATTTCAAAGGTGCCTTCAACGCCGCGGACCACCGCATCATGTTCAAACACATGCGTCAACTCGGTATGCCCCCCACCTTTGTCGACACATGCGAACACCTCTACGGGGTCTCAACCACAGATTATATTACTCCACATGGCCCCACCCCTTCTATCGACATTAATCGCGGAACCCTCCAGGGCGACACCCTCTCCCCCTTTCTATTCACCCTCTTCCTTGAACCCTTCCTTCGCTGGCTCACGGTGGGAAGCCGGGGCTACCGCCCAGGCCCCCCCGCCACTAACGTCGACCCCACAGAACCCACAGCCACATACCCAGGACACGGCTTCGCTGACGACCTCAGCCTCGCCACGGGCTCGACCCCCAACATGACCATCCAGCTCAGGAAACTCTCCCTCTTCAGCGCCTACACGGGCATGACCGTCAACATCCGCAAATGCTGCATCACCGGCGCCCTCTGGCGCACAGGCAACGCCCTCACCCTCGCCAACACTACCCTCCTCGCATCCCGCCTGCAAACTCAGTTCATCTCCCTAAACTCCACCCCGGCCCCCATCCCCTCCATTGGCCCCAGGGACACATACCGAGTCCTAGGGGTAGAACTGAACACCTCCCTCAACTTCACCAAACACTGGCACGAACTCAAACATACCACTGCATCCCTCATCACCGCCCTTTCCACCTCCCCACTAACACAATCCCGCAGAATCAGGGTCATCCGTGGACTCCTCATCGGCAAACACTTCACCCTCCAGCTCGGCCTCTTCACCGACTCCCAACTCGACACTCTAGAAGGACAAATCTGCCGCGCACTCCGCTCCGCCGTCTCCTCGGTACGTAACCTTCCCCGCACCGCCCTTCACCGCCCTACCTCAGACCTAGGTTACGGCCTCCCCTCCCTCAAAGCCCACGCCGCACAACTCACAGTTTGCCACCTACATAAAATCATGAACAACTCAGGCTATAGAGGCCACATGGCCCGCGCACACATCCGCACCTTATCCACCACGTACTCCCACTGGCCCTCGGAATCCATCATGTCAACCTGTTACACCCCACCCACACTCAAGTGCTTAGTCAGAGCTCAGCGCGATGCGGGCACCCTATTCCACAACATCCCTCCACTCTCCCTCACCAACCCTATCGCCTCCACAATCCGCGCCCACTTCACCACTCAAGACAACGCCCTCCTCGCCTCACTACGGGACAAAGCCACACACATCACCGACCCTCACACATATAAGCAAGCCTACTGCGATTTCTCTCCCCGCAAAACACACGCCTCCCTCCTCCCCCGCCTCACCCCCCTCTGGAAAAATAACATCACCACGTGGCCACAAGTCCTCCTCAGAGCCACCTCATCCTCCTTCATCCTCAAATCATGCAAATCCATCACCACACTCACGAGGTCCACCACCCCACTCTCAGTTCCCATCCGCCTCCTCGCCGCAATCCTCACCGAACCCCTCGATACTATCCACAACCGCCTCCCCCTCACAGGCCTCACTACCAAACAAGCATCCCCCCCCACCACTATACACCCCTCATGGATTCCCCTCCTCTCCCCACACCTCCCTCGCTCACCCCCCACCCTCTCATCCGGCATCTACACCTCCCGCACCACTCACCCCACCCCCACCGCACCCACCACACACTTAGACACAGAATACCTCACCCCCTCGGACCACCACTACCCCCCCTGCGACGTAACGCGTATCATCTCCAAACACAAGGACACAGAATACGGCCAAACGCAGTACATGGTTGAATGGGCCCCGGAACACCTCACGGAATGGGACATTCAGTTACAACTCGACGACGGCTTCCGCCTCATCTCCTCCACCCCCACATCGGTATGCCTCCCCACCCCCTCCCCCACCGCCTGCTCCATCTGTCATGACCCACTGCACACAGAACCCACCTCCACATGCTGCACATGCCCGCACTTCGCCATACATTCCCAATGCCGCCCAGCTCAGGGACCCGCCACATGGCAGTGCGAGTGGTGTGCTCGCGGCCAACAACACGACCTCACCCGCCTCCACGAAGTCCAGTGGGCCCCATGCCTACAACTACACGACACCATCAGTGAGACTCCCTCCGGCCCCACCGCCCTCACCGCATTTAACTCCGGCTTCGTCCCCTCCACCACACCCATTCTGCCAGAACCCGGACCCCCTCCATGGTCACACCCCCTAATCACATTCAACCATGACCCCATTAACCCCGACCTCGACATGCTCCCTACCGGCAAATTCGCCATCCACGCACACCCATCACTCCACGACACCACCGTACTCTGCACTCCCGACGGCCGCACGGTCACCACCCTTAACGGCCCCCGCGTCCGCCACCTCTTTCAACTCTTCCGCCCCGACCTCACGCAGCATACGTTCGAAGAGGAGGTCTACCACCTCCTCACCCGCCTAGGCTCTCGCTCAGAAATCCACTCACCCACACCCGCCACCACCACCCGTAATAGATGGGCCACTAGAGAAGACCTACTCACAGCTCTCCGCCACACATTCCACATACATACAGAACTCTACTCCGACCCCCTCAATAAATCCCTTCACTCCCACACCTACCACTCCCTCTACCCCGAAGATATAGTCTTCTCATCTAGCGGCAGCAATGCCCCACACACATGACAAGGCACCAACATAGCCAACCCCGAATACGACCACGAATGCATGCGACGAGCCATGGAACACGCAATCACCAGCGCACACCTCACAGCCCCTCACACACCCACCGCAACCATCCTCATCCTCCCCCGATGGGAACACACACCCTACCGCCACTCCAAATACATCAACTCCCCATACACCCACCACCTTTACACCCTCCCCAATGACGCAAACACCTTCCTACGCCCCGACCAACACACTGGCAACCCCACCCCTACCCCATTCGGCACACGATGGATGGTCGACATATACCTCGTCGCCAACCCCCTCGCACTCTCCACCCTCCCATCACCCACAGCCATGACCGAAGTTCACAACACTCTCGAATCTATCTACGACACTCACCTCCCCAAACCCATCATCACCCCCCCACCTCCACACCTCTTTGACACCTACTCACCCCACTCAGCAGGTATATACCACCTCCCCCCAAGCCCAACTCACCCTCTCACGTTACCCCTCCCGGAACGCGTGCATCTAACATACCCCCCTACCAGCGGTACCCTTGCTTGGAAATGGCAGGACTTTGTATACACAGACGGCTCGAAAAAAGGAAGCTCGTCCCCCCTCGGAGCAGCAGCTGCCCACCCCGCCTCGGACACCAAAATCAAAATCATGGTGACCTCTACCCCTCCCTCACACACAATAAATCGTGCTGAATTAGCTGGCATAGCTATAGGCCTCCAACTTGGCCGCACCCACCTCCTCACAGACAGTGCGTGCTCCCTCCGCCTCATACAAGGATACTTAAACTGCCCTTCCGCTTACAGACACAACATTCACCGCGACACCCTCTTATCCATCACACACACCCTTAAAACCCGCTGCGACGCTGGCATCCGTACACACCTCGGCAAAATCAAAGCCCACAACCACTCCCTAGGCAACGACCTCCCAGACACCCTCGCCAACCTAGTCGCGGATGGTCACCCACCCGACACTACATACACCACAGGTTCAGAGATCACAATAGGCCACTGGACATGGCCATACACCCTCATTCCACAAACCCTAGGAGACCCCATACCCTACAGATACACCAACCTCAAAGCTGACGCACACACCTACAGCACCAAACACACACACACACACACACACACCTCTCGCAAACAACCAAACACGGAGCCCTCCTCGCCCGCGCCGCGGAGGACGGCGCCGATTTCTCTTACCACAAAAAGCACTCAACCCTCACAAATATCCAGTTCACACACAAACAAGAATTCATGTGGGGAGTCCACAACACCCGCCTACTCACTCACAACCCCACCCTGCGCTGCCCCCTATGTGGCCAATTCACTAGCAACGGCCACATGGCCGGTAACTGCCCCACCATGTCTGGCCTAAGACAAGACCGACACAACAGCGCGCTGCAACTCCTACTCTCCCTATTGGAGCGCCACAACGGAGGACGCTGAGAAACCATCACCGCAGACTTCGGTAACAAACCCATAAAATCGTTTGCTTCCCCCTCTCCTGCCCACACTCCGCTTGACTGTCACCCACCTCACCCTACCCACATGCCCACCCGCCTTGTTGATGCTGACGAAGGTCTCTCACCCGACTCCCTAACCTCGTGTCCCGCCATCCTCCCACCTGAGATTCTCCCCCCCGCGCTACGATCCCCCGCACACAAACCCGACCTTATCCGCCTCCTCGAACCGTTGGCCACACAAACGGTCGCCGCCGTTACGCATCCATAAAAAAGATTCAGATAGGGGAATGGAAGTATTGCACGGACAACAACCTCTCCCACACAGCTAACCTCATACGTGCCAAATACACACCCCTTGCAAACGCCATCCGCAGCCACTGGCCAGGCACAGTGGTTGACATCCTTCCCATCGTCATGAGCCGCACATGTACACCGCACTCCTCCACCATCACGAGTCTCACCTCCCTACTCACCGCCCGCACCGACCCTTCTGATAAACTCGTCTCCAAAGCACATCTCGACACGTCTCGCATCCTTGCACAACTCCACACGCATAATGTCCAATGGCTGCATCACCTCCTACTCATATACCGCATCAAATCCCGCACGACCTCCAACCGCGCCTATGCACATTGCCCCTTCGCACGCCCCTAAATGCACGCAGCCCTCGCCTCTTCTTGCACACCTCCCCGGGGGGAGTACAACCCCCGACCCCCATTGGAGAGGTTGGATTTAGGTGGTTAACGGCCTAGCCCTGACTTGTAAGTTCCCTGTATGGAATAGTTGGGAGGGCCCAGAGACAGCAGCCGACGCATCCGGCTTTTGGTGAAGAACCGGCGCATACGGTACATGTTGTAAACAAAATCAATTTCAATTTCAATTGTTTACAACAATACTAGTATTAACCGGCTGCTGTCTCTTGGCTCCCCGTGCTAAGCCAATGTGGACTTATTTAGCTAGGGGCTAGACCGTGAACCACTAATCCCAACCTCTCCATTGGCAGTGACGATACCGTCTATAACATACACGTAACCATGTTTTTTTTTTGGATACAGTATGAAAAAAAAGTGTCGCTAGTCTCCACGATACGCGGCATGCTCTAGCTGCTACGGGGATGCTGATCACCGAGGCTGGTCAGCGTGATCTGGTCGAGACGAACCTTCCTGACCTCGGCTCATGTGCGACTCCGGTCTTGCCGGAGCTAGGGGGAAAGGCATGTGAAAAACCCCCTCGCTCAGATCTTCGTCGGTCCCGTCTCGATCCGTGCTCTTCCCCGCCCGAGGTAGTAGTTGCTCCTCCCGACGCACTTCGCCACCTAGCCGAGTCTTCCCTCCTCCTTCGGGGGATGGGAAGAGTAAATAACTAAGCTGCGGACGGTGTCCGGCTGGCTCTCCTACCACCGTGCCAGATTTTCTCATGTCCCCTGTCCTTGTTCCGTATGTTTCCAACACCCATCTGATCGCGCTGTGGCCGGCCGTACCCTCCCCCGGTGGTTTACGTTATTAGGGGGTCGCCTTTATGAGCAGTGTGCCGTTACGATAACCCTAGGCACACTGCATGAGGCAGCTTGTCGATAACCGGGTACCGACTAGGGGAGGGGTGGATGGGACACATGGACTAAGTCGCCGAACCACAAAAGATGTTGGGAACGGGAATACTTTTCCAAAAGCCCCCCGTACCGGGTTTTTCCGGCGGCGGTCGATCCTAAGGATCGCCGCCGCCAGACCGTGCCGCTCCTCCGACCGCGACCCACCTCCGTCATGCGGAGCTTCAGGCCTCACCCCCAGGGTAGACTTAAAAATCTTGCAGGGCTGGCGACTGCTAGCGAGCGCCGTGCCCTAGCGCTGCTTCCCAGCTATCCGCCGCCAGCTCCAACACCATGGTCCCACCGCTGATCCGTCCGTACACTTCCTCGCCAAAAAACAATCCGCAGACATCGTTCCCGCCGTGACGGGAGAGTATATGTGAGTATTTAGTTGCTGAAAAACATATCGGACAGGCCGAGCGGGAGATCCTTATATTGGTGTACGGATATTATGTTTTTCCAAAACCCTCCGTACAAGGCTTCCCAACTGTTGTTGATCCCGCGGATCGCAGCTGTCGGTACCTCGTTCAGCCCCCTACCGTGCCAATCATGGCACGGCTACGGGGTTACCAGCGCCCACCGCGTGGAGGTAGAGGTAGGTGCCGACGGGCCTGCGAACGCACCCCCCTCCGGGGCCGCCGCCGCTGCGCCGCCGGCGGCGCCGCCGGACGACCGAAAAGCAAGGTCGGAGGGCGGCGAGCTGGGCAGCAGCGCCCACGCAGCGGGCGGCGGGAATAATACTTGTGTGTTGGGTAGTGCCGCGGGCACCGGCGCCGACCCCGTCGCCATCCTGCGAGACAAATACATAGAAAGGCAGAGGGGCAAACATGCAGAGATAGACATACATACATGTATAGAGATAGAGAGAGAGCGAGAGAGATACACGTACACGTAAATACTACACACAATGATAGACACAATTACGTACACGTTTATACATGCACCAAAATGCGAGCACATACGGCTACGAAGACATTTATAAAATAAGACACACACACACACACACACGCACACACACACACACACACACACACACACACACACACACACACACATATGCAAAGTATCACACACACACACATAAGCAAAGATACACACACACACAAACATGCACACATATGCGATATGTGGAGAGGAATACACAAGCACAGACCTTGAGAAAAAGTGAGAGGCACTCTCACACATATGAAATTTTAAGAAACGTAAACACATGAACAGAAAATGAGAGGGAAAGGGAGAGATAGAGAGGAAAGGGGCGGCGGTAGTGGTCATGAACTGAAGATAGGGGTGTTGATGAGGAGGCGGGCGGTGGAGGTGATGGGGGTGAAACTGATACACGCACACGCGCGCGCGCGCACACACACATGCACACACACACACACACACACACACACACACACACACACACACACACACACACACACACACACACACACACACACACACACACACACATGCGCGCACACACACGCTCGCACACGAAATCTAGAGAGGAAAACATTGAGACATAACGAGAGGAAATTGGAAGTCATTCTCTCACAGACACACACGCAAATTTGGGGAGTGAGAGAGTGGGAGGGAGAGTGAGAGAGAGAGTGTGTGTGTGTTAGGGAGAGAAATATGAATATAGCTATATATAAATAAGAAGCGATCCCTTCTTATCTTGCATTCGTAGTAACCTTGCATATGTCGAAGTATGATCAGCCAAATGAGTTTAGGAAACACATAGCGAGTAAACACCAATATGTGCATGATTAGTCAAGTATCATCAATTACATTTAATCTCATGGGCAATGTTATGTGGATGATAACAATATAGCGAAACCTAAATATTGAGGCAACCTTAGACATTTACGACGTTGGGGGCTTGTTCGTACAGCATGTAAACTCTTGCGTGGCAACTTGAGGTGCAATACCGTTTGGTGGGCAAGGCAACTGCACCGTCTATTGTCGCATTTTCCTTTGCAACCGCAACAAATCTCGGTGCTATGGCCTTCTCCACCAAAGCGTGAGGACTTCTTTGCGGCCTCAAGCAGTGGCATTCCCTTCAACCAATTATCATCAACATCCGTGTTCCACATCTATTGTCCGCCATGCATATTTTACAAGACGTTGCCCATGCCAGGCGCCTCCACTCCAATATTTGGCAAATTCAAGTACGAAGCATGCACACATCTTGCCAAGAGGCCGTGCTTTGTGGCAAGACGAAATAGTATAGCATCCGTGACGTGCATCCGCGAGCATTTCGAGACCGTGTCTTCAACAACATTCAATCCAATATCGTGAAATGTGCGACCTATAGTTAGGGCTACCAACATGGGGCGGGTACCTCAACAACCATAGCGAGAAGCATGGGATCGTCTAGTTTAGCGCGGTCCACCTTCTCCACGGGGATCTGCAAAATTTGGCCAACAACAGCGTGCCCCCGCGCGAATCCGAGCACGCACCCGCATACCGCGCTCTCAAGGGCATTCTACTTTGTTGTTGGTGGATATTAAAGGAGGTATGGTGTACGGCCATGATGCCTTGATCCGGTAAAACTCTAGCTACGAAGTTTTTCCGAGCCCCATCGTACCACACGAGGCTCGCCGCCGGCGGCTAATAATAAAAGGATCGCCCCCGCCAGACCACGCCGCTCCTCCGGCCGCGGCTGTCCTCATGTGCCGTTGTCATCGTGCTCAATCCCCCGCGTCGGCTCGAAGCCCGGAAAATGCTCTTCTTCGGCGCTGCTTTATGGTGTCGTGAACTAGAACTTAGTGGCAAGAAGGTCACTAAGCAACATCGATATCTCCGTCGCGTCGGTAAAGCGCACGCCTTATTCGCAAAAGGTCACGGGTTCGATGCCTGGTGGGTCCGATATAGATATGTAGGCGTCTGACCGCCCAAGATGCACCCCACCTTCCACAATAATGGCATGCGGCCCGCAACTACAACGTCTCCATCCCGCCGCCGATATGGCCGTTCCCTCCTCGCCACCAGACTGTGGAAGGTGGGGGTTCATCTTGGATCGTTACGCGCCTACATACCAAGATCGGACTCACCGCGTTTCGAGCCCGCAACCTTTTGCGTATTAGGCGTGCGCTTTACCGACGCGTCGAAGAAAATGGGTGTCTCTTAGTGGCTTCTCACCACTATCTTCTAATGACGACAAGACGCTCTTGAGATTCTATTCAACCCGTCCCCGAAATGAGACATTCTTTGGGGGGCAATAGATCTTGCAATATACTATCGGACGGACCGAGCGCGAGATTTAGGCCCATACCGTACATACTTGTTTTTTACAATCCCCTTGTTCATCGCTTTTCCAATTTCCATCCGACAAGTGCGGCTAGCTGCGCAGATAGCATCTATCGGGTCACTCGTGCTAGTCCCTTACCGTGCCAAGTGCGGCACGGCTACAAGGTTACTATTGCCCACCACGAAGAGGTGGGGTGCGTGCCGACGGATATATAAGGCACATGTCTTTGGGGCGGCCGCCGCCAGTGTGGGACTTAATTGTTTAGTTGACTATACCCTCAAACTATGGATTATGCAATGAGAGTCGCTAAAGCGTGAATTATTGCCAAGTAGTTAATGTAATCGATACTTAGTGGCAATAATTATAGTCTCGGCTTTATATTTCCCCCCATTGCGCTAGACTTAAGCAGTCTAGCTTGGCACATCTTCCGATCTAAGATCCCAAAGCGTCGAGCTTTCCTTGCCGGAGCGTCACATGCGACGTGTTGTTGCCGCCTCTGGCCACCATGATTCGACGCGTGTTGGCGCTTATGAAATCTATGTGCTATTTTAATGAAAGCAATTGGTATAATAACAAGCGAGTACATTGTTCGACAACTACGATTGCTTGCCTCCCTTAGGAAGCACGGACACCAACAAGTCTCAGTACACGTAAGAGTCCCACATTCCATGAGTATTTCAACAATATCGACCTCGCCATATAATATGTGCTTCACCACAAACATCGGAAGAACAAAAACCCATACGGAATTCGGACGCAATGACTAGCTTACGAGATTGCATGCGATCTAGTATATACCCGGAGTGCCATTGCATCACTCGGCCACGGAACATGGCCCTCCTACACTATCCCCGCCTATTATACCTCCCAAAAACAAAAAATACCTAAAATGATATGAAAGGATATGCAAATACGGCACTACCGACACAATCGCCACCCTTCACCGTCCAATCAGAAATGGCGTTCTTCGTGCCGCATCACAAAAATCCGCCCCCGATTTTTCCTTCCATGGCCGACACTCAACACTCACTAGTATCAAGTTCACGCACAAGATGGAATTCTTGTGCTTATAAGCGTCAAGAACACACGCCTTCAATTTCATACATATATTCCTTATCGAATGCCCTAATATAAATGTGGCCGATTCAATGGGCGCATAGAATGGACGCGTGGCGGGAAACAGCCCATCTATGTCAGCCCTCTTGTAAGAGAACACACAACAACAGCCGAGTGCGCCCGTGTGGGATTCGGAAGGGGCGCGCATCGTTGGGATCAGTCGAGCGGCTTGATGTATTTATCGAATTTTGTGCATGCATGTTGTCGGAATAGGCGAAGGTACGTAGCTTCCCTTCTGACTCCGGGTTTCTCATGAATCACGTGGGAGTTGCAGCGCAGTAATACATAACATGTTGCAAGCCATGCATGGAAGGACAAGGGCGCCAACCATACGGCAGTCAATATTTCCCGGGCTACAAATTATCACGGGCTACACGACATCGGGCTACATGGCCGGGTTAGTTAATTGCTACCAGCCAAGCACTGTGGATTCCACATGCATACACAGAAACACTGATTTATTGCGCTAATCGGTTGTCGTTTCGGTACACTGAACATGCGCAAAGTAGCTAAAGTGTTTTGCGAAATGCATTAAAATGAAATGAAATTAAGTTGTTTACAACATGTACCGTATGCGCCGGTTTACATCAAATACCGTATGCACCGGTTGCTGTCTTTGGGCCCTCCCAACTATGCCATACATGAAACTTACTAGTAAGGGCATTCGACCGTTAACCACCTAAATCCAACCTCTCCAAGGGTGTTCGGGGGTTTTACTCCCCCTCGGGGAGGGTCCGAAGCAGGGTGAAGATGGAGTGCAATCAGGGGCTTGCGAAGGTGCAGTGTGCGGGGGCGCGGCGAGAGGTCGTGCGGGACTTGGTGCGGTATACAAGTAGGAGATGGTGTAGCCATTGGACAGTGTGCGTGTGGAGTTGTGCGGGTATGCGAGATGTGTCGAGTCGTGCTTTGGAGATGAGTGTGTCGGGAGGGTCGGTGCGGAGGGTGAGGAGAGAGGTGAGACTTGCAATGGTGGATGAGTGCGGCGTGCCCGTGCGGCTCATGACGATGGGGAGGATGTCGACCTCGATACCTGGCCAGTGGACGCGGATGGCATTTGCGAGGGGTGTGTATTTGGCATGAATCAGTTGGGCTGTTTGGGAGAGGTTGTGGTCTGTGCAGTATTTCCATTCTCCTATTTGAATCTTTTTAATGGACGAGTAACGGCGGCGACCGTTTGTGTGACCGACGAATCGAGGTTCGAGGAGGCGGATAAAGTCGGGTTTGTGTGCGGGGGGTCGTAGCGCGGGGGGGAGAATCTCGGGGGGGAGGACGGCGGGGCACGAGGTTAGGGAGTCGGGTGAGAGACCTTCGTCAGCAACAACAAGGCGGGTGTGCATGTGAGTGGGGTGGGGGGGTGACAGTCAAGCGAGGTGTGGGCGGGTGTGGGGGATGTAAATGATTTGATGGGTTTGTTACCGAAGTCCGCAGTGATGGTCTCCCATCGACCTTCGTTGTGGCGTTCCAAGAGGAAGGGTAGGAGTTGCAGCGCGTTGTTGTGTCGGTCATGTCTTAGGCCAGACATAGTGGGGCAGTTACCGGCCATGTGGCCATTGCTAGTGAATTGGCCACACATGGGGCAGCGCAGGGTGAGGTTGTGTGTGAGAAGGCGGGTGTTATGGACTCCCCACATGAATTCTTGCTTGTGGGTGATTTGGATGTTGGTGAGTGTTGTGTGTTTTTTGTGGAAAGAGAAGTCGGCGCCGTCCTCCGCGGCGCTGGCGAGGAGGGCCCCGTGTTTGGATGTTTGCGAGACGGGGGTGTGTGTGTTTGGTGTTGTAGGTGTGAGCGTCAGTTTTGAGGTTGGTGTATCCTCTTTGTGTATCGAATTTTCCGGTGGGGAGCATGTCGAGGTCGGGGTGGATGGGGTCGTGGTTGAATGAGATTAGGGGGTGCGTCCATGGAGGGGGTCCGGGTTCTGGCAGGATGGGTGTCGTGGAAGGGACAAAGCCGGAGTTAAATGCGGTGAGGGCGGTAGGGCGGAGGGGGTCTCACTGATGGTGTCGTGTAGTTGCAGGCATGGTGCCCACTGGACCTCGTGGAGGCGGGTGAAGTCGTGTTGTTGGCCGCGAGCACACCATTCGCACTGCCATGTGGCGGGTCCCTGAGCGGGGCGGCATTGGGAATGGACGGCAAAGTGCGGGCATGTGCAACATGTGGAGGTGGGTTCTTTGTGTAGTGGGTCGTGGCAGATGGAGCAGTTGGTGGGGGAGGGGGTGGGGAGGCGTACCGATGTGGGGGTTGAGGACATGAGGCGGAAGCCGTCGTCGAGTTGGAGTTGTATGTCCCATTCCGTGAGGTGTTCCGGGGCCCATTCAACCATGTACTGTGTTTGGCCGTATTCGGTGTCCTTGT
>JAPMLY010001426.1:0-107203 GCA_026401115.1 Tetraselmis chui
TGCAGGAAGTCGGAGGGTGCCACTGGTTGGTGACATGGTTGTCCGCGAGGTGGCGGGACCATTGGAGAAGGAGAGCGGGGGGGTTGCGGTGGAGGGTGTCTCGTTTTGTGATTGTGAGGGGAGGCGGAGAAGGGGTGGTGGAGAAGATAGGGTCCGTGTGACGGGCCTTACCAAAGGTGGAGTAATGGTGGGGGGTGATGTTGAGGGTGCATGTGGATTGTATGTTTGCTCCTCTGTGGGTGTATGTGTATGTGAGGGGAATGGTGACTGTGCTGTTAGTGGAGATGAGGATGCAATACATTTCGGTGCTGAGGGATATATGTATGCTAGTGGTGATGGTAGGGGAGGTGGAGGGATGTGAGCGAAAGTAGGAGCCATCAGGGAATTTTTTCAGGGTTGTGTAGTGATAGAGGCTGAGGGGTTGTGGGGCGGGGGGGAGGATGTGGGGGGTGTGTTGGTTGAGATATTCTGTGGTTGCTTGAGATAATAGGGTGTATAACCAGTGTGTGGGGGGGATGTTGCCGTTTAAGTTGATGCAGGGTAGGGAGAGTGAGTGGCGGGATTGGATGAGGACAGTGGTGAGGCAGGTGTCAGCCCAGGACGACCCTGGAACATGGCATGTGGCGGGGGGGCTGTGATGGTATTGGTGTGAAGGTGATGGTCGGGGGGTGCGGGTTCATAGGGTGAATATGAAAATATGTGAAGGGATACATGGCCGGATTGTGAATGAATGGGGTTATTGGGCAGGTGGAGGATATTAACCCTGAAGGAGGATGGGTCGGACTCGAGCGGGATGGGAGTGTCCTGCGGCAGGAGGGCGTCCGCGAATTGGAGGATGAACTGAGCCGGCTCAGGTAGATCCTCTATGCTGCACTGGGGGTGGGTCGTGGGGGCTGATCCGGCCGAGGTGAGTGCGATCGCGAGGTCGGAGGTGAGTAGGTCTTGCAGTAGAGCGATTGCTTCTTGGCCGGTGATACCGGAGAACATGGGGGAGCGGATATTCACGCTTCGGCCTGAAACTTTCAGGAGCTGAGGCATCACGTAGAAAGTGAAATTTCTGCTGTCTGAGTTTATTCAGGAGCGAAGGGGAGGAGGTTGCAGAGGGGGCCATTGGACCGGCCGAACTGAATTCACGCTGGCGTGAAGCAAGTTGGTACAAGAGGCCTACCGCTATACAAGAGGTGGGAATAACCAGGCGAATTTCTTTGAAAGCCCGTACGCAGATCGTCTGGTAGGGGTGTGGTATCGTCGCATTTCGGTGCGGTGGGGTGGTGTGTGCGGGAGGTGTTTGCGGTCCATCGTGTGTGGTGGGCGAGTTCCCGTCCGATTATATTTTTAATGCGGTTGGGGAGATCAATGAGGTCGTTGAGGCATTCGAGGAGCAAGCGACGGGCCACCGAGCAGGCCGACGTGATCGGATCGGGGTGGGTCAGATCCGGCAAGAAGACTCCGTGGATCCTGAATCGAGCAAGGTGGGAGGGGGTGGTGGAGTACTGGCCTATAAGGAGGAACGGGTCGACCATACCGGTGGAAAAGTCGTCGGCCTGTCCTAGGGCCACGGTTGACCGGGGGGGAGTCAAGACCGGGGGGGTCTGGAGTCCACGACGGAGAGGGAGGGGGTCCAGAGCTGTGCCCAAAATCTGTTGGGGGTGGGTTAGTTGGGAGGCGGTGAGAAACGGTGTCAGCGGGTGTCCTGCGAGTTTGCTCCTGGGGTGGTAGAGGTCCGTGAAGCGGCCATGCTGCGGGGGATCCCTCACAAGCCCCTGCATGTAGGTGGGGGGGGGGGGGGGGGGGGGGGTGTAGGGGTCGGAGACATGGCGATCGAGCAGGATTTCGAGTGGTGGAGATAAGTAGTGGAGTTGAGTGTGGCTTTTCGAGTAGGTTTTTGAGAGTAGTGCGCGTGTTGGCTGCACGCGACCATGTCCGATGGGGCCTTGGCTTGATGGATGTTGGCGGCGGAAAGGGACGTCCGGACGCTCGGAGGGGCGCGATGTGGCGCGCTGCCTTCCGGGGAAGAGGCTTTTTGTAAGCGATGTGCTTTTGGTGTGTCGCAGTACTGTGGCGGGTACACGTGTGGTTATCGAAGTGGATGGCGCGATAGCTGTTTGGGGGTTTAGGGTTTACGACTTTTTTTTCTTTTTACGACTTTTCCCCCCTATAGCAGCCGGCACTAATCACTGCGCAGTATCGATTATATACTAGATATTAGAGAGAGTTGGAGGAAAGGGCGGTATGGTAACATTATTTCCCCCAGCCGGTTTTCGCCGCCCGCAATTTCAATTTTCACGACAACGCGAAATCTGAATTTTATGGTCACATTTATGGTCACATTTTTTACCCAAGCCGGTTTTCACCGCCCGCAATTTCAATTTTCCCGACGACGCGAAATCCCTTATTTATGGTCACATTTTAGCTCGGCCGAGCCCTTGGAATCGCAGATTCGAGACGAGGAGCAGCCGTCGGACGCCCGGTAGGTGTCGACCTCGCGTAGGCCGTTAGGGTCACATTTTAGCTCGGCCGGGTTCTGCGGATAGACCCACCTCGAGAATCGCAAACTCGAGACGAGGAGTAAGTTCGGCGGATGCCCAGCGTGAGCGAAAGCGTTAAACCGACCTTCTTTACCGTGAGGCGAACCGGGAAAAATACAGGGAATACAATCGGGTGTACAATGAACGTCACCATGATGTGAAGGCCGCGGGCCGCTAGCCGTTCAAAGTTCTGTAAAAAGAACCCTACCTACGCCAAGGAATACTATCGCCGTAAAATTGAGGCAACATGGCAATCCGTACGCCCGACACGTGGTCGGCCGAGGGAATCTGAAATAATTCAGGTACCAACAGTACCCAATGAACATATAAAGTCTCATCAATGTGCAGGTGCGTTTAAACGCAGTGGTAGTCGACAAGATTTCAAAAAGTTCTGGATCCGGATGGCTTGGTGCGTTTAAACGCACGCGTTCGACAGATGAAAACAAAGTCTGGGGGTATACTATATCCTCTACGGACAACCGACCAAGATGTCAATCCGCGTCCCCTCTGTGTCCGAGTTCCCGACCGACGCCTACTACCGCAGCGTGTACCGGACCGCTATGAATAACGCCGTGAGTCAAGTACCACAGCCTCGTATTCCCATCCGCTACCCGCCGGCTCTCCGCGCCTCAAACGAGAGGCGTAGGGCCGAGACTCAAGCAAGACGTGGAAATGATGTTACGTTTACTCCTAGCGGTCGCGTGTCTCGTGCTCGTCTAACACCCGAGCAGAGGGCTCACATACGCCGCGAGGTTCTGCGACGGAACATAATGTTACGATGCCCGCTTCGTGATATCTTGTCCACAGACGTTGGTGAATCGTCGACACGACCCTTGCTCACTCCCGAGGAGCGTGGCACACGCAAGCGGTTGGCCGTGGGGACGAAGAAGATTGTCGCGGTTCGCGACCGCATTCCCATGAAAAGAATGTTAAACGAGAGATGGAAGGAGGTTCGTCACGTAACTCCCGCGGATTACCTAGCGTTAGGAGCACACACATTGGTGGAGAGGGGGGTGGAACGTTGCCTATTATGAACGCTTTTCGAATGGAAGTGTACCGCCATTATGTCGAGCACCGCAATAAAGGCTTGGGATCATTCAAAATGTGGGTGGTTCTCACAGCCATTTTTGAAAGATATAACATGATACTCATGGTAGTCCTTACCCTATTTACGCGATTGGATACATTAACCATAATATAATGGTAAACGATGCAAATGACATTTGGCCATTGGTGGAATATGTAAGAAAATCTGCTGAGGAAGGGCAAAATTTCCATGCTGGTTCGAACTCTAGCTTTAACATTGAACCGCCGGGCCTCTTGTCAGCAAGCATCTCGTCGAACGGTTATTAGATTAGGACCGGGCGTGCTCACGTTGTGCTTCCAGCGCCTTTCAACAGCTCCGCATGCGGCCTAGTTAACATCCGCAATCAAGATGACAATTGTTTCAAGTACTCCATTGCAGCAGCCACCAATCCACCAAAGAACAATGCCTCTAGGGTTGACTACTACATCTCGAAGAAAAATCAAAACAAGCTGTCCGTAGCTTTCGACTGGACCGGTGTGTCGTTTCCATCTAGTTTAAAACATTTGCGCCGCTTCGAGATCAACAACCCATGCGTGGCCATATCTTGCTTCAGCCTCGACGAAGAGAATCGCAAGGTCCGCCCGCTATCGATCTCCAAAGTCAAGTTTGACGATAATGCGTCGACAAAGAAGACCATCAACCTTCTCTTCTACAAAGAACATTGGGTTCTCATCTCAAGCCTCGATTGCCTGCTAAATTCCGGTAACAAGGACCAGCGTTTCTACTGCCCCCGGTGCTTGCATGGGTTCAAGATTAAGGATAAGCGAGGGAACCACATGAATCACTCTGGGGCTTTTAAACCCATGCGGGTATCGGTGCCAAAGCCCGACAAGGACGGGAAAGCCCCCACCCTAAGCTTCAAGGCCGAGCACAAGAAGACGCAGATCCCCATCGTGATCTACGCCGACTCCGAGGCCATCAACCACGAGGGTCACGAGGTGACTCCCAGCGGGAAGAGTGAGCGCAGCTCCGAGCACCGTTGCGTGTCTATCCGAGCTCGTATGGAGTCCAAAGTGTCCGGATTCGACAGTTTCACGTTCCAATGCACCGGCGACGATGCCGCCGACCAGTTTGTGCGGAAGGTGTACGAACTCCGCCCTAAGTTGACCAAGGAATTCACGAAGAACATCCCGATGAAGATTACCCGGAATGACGAGAAAGCCCACGCCGAGGCTGACGTTTGTTGTGAGTGCAAGAAGGGGTTTGGGACATGCAAGAATAAACTCAAGGTCCGCCACCACGACCACAAGACCGGGGAATACATAGGCGCGTGCCACGCTGACTGCAACCTCCGCATGGGGATTCGCAAGGTAAAGATTCCGGTATTTTTTCATAACGGTAAGGGCTACGATAACCACTTCATCATCCAAGCCATCTCCCGCCTGGAAGACATCGAAAACGTAAAGCTATCGGTGATCCCGGACAATAGCGAGAAGTACAAGATGGTCAACTTCCGAGGCTATTGCTTCATGGACAGCATTTCGTTCCTGAACTCAGGACTTGGTACCGTATCCAACAACCTGATTGGGGACGACCCGAAGAATGCACCGCGCTTTCACAAAGCCTTCAGCCAGAAAGGACTGAGTGAGGACGAGCTCATTCGTGTGACCCGCAAGGGCGTGTTTCCCTACAAGTGATTCGACTCGGTGGCTAAGTTGGAACACACCGTGCTTCCGTCCCAAGAGGAGTTTTTCAACGACCTTCAGGTGAGAAGTGCTCTGATGAAAAATACGCCCAAGCTCAATGGGTGTGGGAGCGGTTCGGCTGCACGACTTTCCGCGACTACCACGACTTGTACTTGGAGGCCGACGTGCTGCTCTTGGCTGACGTGTTCGAGGCATTCCGCGACTTGTGCGTGCATAAGTATGGGCTCGACCCGGCGCACTATTATATCACCTTTCCTGGCATGTGCATCGACGGTGCTGTTATCGAAGCCGCGAAGATAAATATCAAGGTCGAGCTGATCCACACGGACCCCGACAGGTACACTTTTTTCGAGCGTGGAATTCGTGGTGGTGTGTCGGTGGTTTCGCATCGATACGCGAAGGCCAACAACCCGGATGTCGAGGGCTGCGATTCCATCAAGCCGAATAGTAGCATAATGTACCTCGACGCCAACCACCTCTATGGCTGGGCTATGATGCAGTACCTCCCTTGCGGCAACTTCAAGTGGAGCGACATAACGTTGGAGCAGGTGCTAGAAGGGCAATGGGATACCAACAAGGGATGCTCGGTGTAGGTAGACCTTGAGTACCCGCAAGAGCTCCACGACAACCACAACGACCTACCGCTTGCACCCGAGCGTGTTTCACTAGGGCACGACGACGTAAGCGAGCACGTACAAAAGCTGACTGGGGACGCGTCCACATCATGCGAGAAGCTTGCCAGTCACTTTCGCCCGCACCTAAACTAGGTGTGCGACGCTCGCCTACTCCAATACTATGTCAGCAAGGGTCACCAAACTGCACCGCGCCATGACGTACGCGCATGCCCAAACGCTCAAGCCCTAGATCGAGAAAAAAGTACCAGCGTGCGGGCGCAAGCGATAAAAGGCCTTCGAAAAGGACTTCTTTAAGCTCTGTAATAATAGTGTTTTCGGAAAAACCATGCAGAACGTCCGCGCCGAGACGTGCTACGAGTTTTTCACCAACGACGACAAGCTAAAAGAGCGTGTGGCCAACCCGCGATTCGAGCGGTGCACCGTCATCGGCAACATAGCCGGGGTACCTCGGATCAAGGATGATGTCATGTTGAACAAACCGATTTTAATGGGGGCCATTATCCTGGACTTGTCTAAGCTACTCATGTTCCGCTTTCACTACGACGTAATTCGTGAGAAATACGGTGATAAGGCCAAGCTTCTCTTCACCGACACCGACTCCCTGTGGTACCACATCGAAACCCCGGACGTGTACGCCGACATGGGCCATATGGCGAGCCACTTCGACACCAGCGACTACCCCGAGGAGCACCCATTGTACTCTTAAGTGAACAAGAAGGTGGTGGGGAAATTCAAGGACGAAACAATCAGCTTTCCAATCAGCGAGTTTGTTGGCCTCAAGTCGAAAATGTATTGCTTCGCGGTGGGGGACACAACCAAGCGCACGGCCAAGGGTATTAAGAAAGCGGTTGTCAAGCGCGAGCTCGTGCTCCAGCAATATAAGGAACCGCTGGGCGGCAAGGCGTGCACGGTAAAACAAACGATGATTCAGTCGCGGAACAATCGGATATGCACGGTGTCCGCGATAAAGAACGCCTTGAGCGGGTAATACGATAAGAGGTGGATCTGCGGCGACGGAGTGACCACACGGGCCCATGGTCACTACCTAAACAGCTACGGAAGCGTACATGGCGGGTAGACGTGCAGCTTGTTGTGCTTGCAAGTTGACCGATGCCATCCTTAGTCACGCCGGGCTTTGGAAGCACGCGGCGCCCTCGTTCACCTTTAATAAATTTTCGGAGATATTCAGCACGTTTGCGGTTCAACACTTTCCGAGCTTCAGCCAACTTTTCCATGAGCGCCGGAACGTTCAACTGCCCCACGGGCTTGTTGTGAGTGCCGAGCAGCCCCGAGATGTTTGTGACGCCTAGAAGCGAGTTGTCAATTTTGGCGTTGAATGGTCGAGGTCCAACGCCCGAAATGAAGTCTTTTATTACGTTGCGGCGGACCAAATCCTCCCGCACGCTTGCGTCGATGGTGTTTGATGCCTCAAGCCCGTGGCCATGATCCACTCGTCCTAGCACCTCCTCGGTGTAATACTTATCAAACCGGAAATCTGTACCGTGCCGCAGGCCAGCGCCGAACATCAAACGTACTAGCTCAATAAGTCCGTTAGCACTTCTTGCGCGCCGCGCGCCGTCGGATACCCTAACTCGATTTCGAAAGATCGCTGAGTCATGGCGGTGCCCAATATACACCATCGGGGCTAGGAGGGCGACGGTGGGGTTGGTTGTGACAAGATCACGGGCTGCTTGTGTGAGCAAGTCCTCCCGAACTTGATACACGGTAACCCACAGCCATTCGGGCAGCCTGGCATTAGCATGCTTTTTTAGGAGAAACTGGATTTTGGTGTCCGCGCCGACGGCTAGCTCGTGGGACTCTCGTGTCGCCCGGTTGGTTTGACGTGGCAGCGATCGTCGGCCAAGCGATAAATATTGATCGAAGCGTCGGTCCGCCTTGCCGGGGTCCTCTGCGCGGTTGGTGAATTTGGCCTACCACACGGATCGCAAGGCGTCTTGGGTGTCGGCATCTCCTTGGTCGTACTCTTCTGCGAATACCCGTACGGGGTCATCGGCGGCCTCGATCCGTCCACGGATCCGCGCCAAACGGATATTTATTTGTGTGGCCTGCATTTAGGCTTAATGTACAAAAAATGTCATGCCGGCATGACAAAACTAGTAGTTATCTGACCCGTATTTGTATTTGCCGTGTAAGTACATACTGGAACGGTTAGAACCCAATGTGACTACTGAATGTTGGATCATTTTGCACGTTATACATATGGCTTTTTAAAATGTACGGACGCGTTTCTCCAATGGCGTATATTAAGGCTAGGGATCAGCCATCGATGCATCGTCGATAGTATCATCATCACGTGGTGATAGTGCCATCGATGTGATAGGTTACGACATCGACATCGACACGATGTCAGTAGTGCTAGTATCAATGCCATCAATTATCAAAACAATTGGAAATATTGATTATCCAAGACCGATGTATCGATATATCGTCCCAAATATCGATACATCGGCGATAATATCGGCTTTAATTGCCATCGATGTCAGCATCCCAAACTATCAACACTATCAACATCGACAATTCAAGATATCAATACCATCAACATCGACGTTTCAAAATATCATTACCATCAACATCGACAAAGTTCACTTGATCCCTAGCCTTAGCGTATATGTCGCACATAAGGTCGAATCCAATCGGAGCTGGCTCCTTACTTTCTGACAATGAAATGTCAGGGAAATTGAATGTCGTTTTTGGGTGAGATTGCGGGTCCCTAGTACTCCTTGAGGCTCGGATGCGTACCTAACAACCTCCGTTTCAAGATTCCCGTCGTCCTTAATAACCTTCATGATGAGGCGTAGATTTGTATAGACCGTGTTTTTATTCGTATTTAGAAGCGAGACCATTGACGTTGCCCCCTTCATCCGGATTTCTTGTGCACTTTTAAGGATAGTGAGCTCGACATTGAAATTAAAATTGAAATAGTTTACAACATGTACCGTATGCGCCGGTTTTTCACCAAAAGCCGGATGCGTCGGCTGCTGTCTCTGGGCCCTCCCAACTATGCCACACAGGGAACTTACAAGTCATGGCTAGACCGTTAACTACCTAATCCAACCTCTCCAAGGGTGTTCGGGGGTTTTACTCCCCCCCGGGGAGGGTGCAAGTAGAGGGGAAGGTTGTGTGCATTCAAGGTCGTGCGTGGAGGCAATGTGCGGATGCGCGGCGGGAGGTCGTGCGGGACTTGATGCGGTATATGCGTAGAAGGTGATGCAGCCATTGGACAGTATGCGTATGGAGTTGTGCAAGAATGCGAGATGTGGCATGGCGTGCTTTGGAGACGATTTTATCATGAGGGTCGGTGCGGGCGGTGAGAAGGGAGGCGAGACTCGTGATGGTGGAGGAGTGCGGTGTACATGTGCGGCTCATGACGATGGGGAGGATGTCGACCACTGTGTCTGGCCAGTGGCTTCTAATGGCGTTCGCAAGGGGTGTGTATTTGGCACGTATGAGGTCGGCTGTGTGAGAGAGGTTGTTGTCTGTGCAGTATTTCCATTCTCCTATCTGAATCTTTTTTATGGATGCGTAACGTCGGCGACCGTTGGAGTGACCAACGATTCTGGGTTCGAGGATGCGGATGAAGTCAGGTTTGTGTGCAGGGGGACGAAGCAAGGGGGGGAGAATCTCAGGGGGGAGGACGGCGGGGCATGAGGTTAGGGAGTCATGCGAGAGACCTTCGTCAGCAGCAACAAGGCGGGTGGGCATGTGGGTGGGGTGAGGTGGGTGGCAGTCAAGTGGGGTATGGGCATGGGTGGGGGAGTCAAACGATTTTATGGGTTTGTTACCGAAGTCTGCGGTGATGGTTTCCCAGCGTCCTCCGTTGTGGCGTTTCAGTAGGGAGAGTAGGAGTTGCATAGCGTTGTTGTGTCGGTCATGTCTTAGACCAGACATAGAGGGGCAGTTACCGGCCATGTGGCCGTTTCTAGTGAATTGGACACATAGGGGGCAGCGCAGGGTGGGGTTGTGAGTAAGTAGGCGGGTGTTGTGGACGCCCCACATGAATTCTTGTTTGTGTGTGAACTGGATATTTGTGAGGGTTGAGTGTTTTTTGTGGTAAGAGAAGTCGGCGCCGTCCTTCGCGGCGCGGGCGAGGAGGGCTCCGTGTTTGGTTGTATGCGAGAGAGGAGTGTGTGTGTGTTTTGTGCTGTAGTTGTGTGCGTCAAATTTGAGGTTGGTGTATCTGTAGGGTATGGGGTCCCCTAGGGTTTGTGGGATGAGGGTGTATGGCCATGTCCAATGGCCTATCGTGACCTCTGAACCTGTGGTGTATGTAGTATCGGGTGGGTGACCATCCGCGACTTGGTTGGCGAGGGTGTCTGCGAGGTCGTTGCCGATGGAATGGTTGTGGGCTTTGATTTTGCCGAGGTGTGTACGGATGCCTGCTTCGCAGCGGGTTAAAAGGGTGTGTGTGATAGATAAGAGGGTGTCGCGGTGAATGTTGTGGCGGTAAGCGGTAGGGCAGTTTAAGTAACCTTGTATGAGGCGGAGGGAGCACGCACTGTCTGTGAGGAGGTGGGTGCGGCCAAGTTGGAGGCCTATATCTATGCCACCTAATTCAGCACGATTTATTGTATGTGAGGGAGGGGTAGAGGTCACCATGATTTTGATTTTGGTGTCCGAGGCGGGGTGGGTAGCTGCTGCTCCGAGGGGGGTCGAGCTGCCTTTTTTCGAGCCGTATGTGTATACAAAGTCCTGCCAGTTCCAAGCAAGGGTGCCTCTGGTGGGGGGGTACGTTAGATGCACGCGGTCCGGGAGGGGGTATGTGAGGGGGTGAGTTGGGTTTGGGGGGCGGTGGTATATACCTGCTGAGTGGGGTGAGTAGGTGACAAAGAGGTGTGGAGGTGGGGGGGTGATGATGGGGTTGGGGAGGTGAGTGTCGTAGATAGATTCGAGAGTGTTGTGAAGTGCGGTCATGGCTGTGGGTGATGGGAGGGTGGAGAGTGCGAGGGGGTTAGCGACGAGGTATATGTCGACCATCCATCGTGTGCCGAATGGGGTAGGGGTGGGGTTGCCAGTGTGTTGGTCGGGGGGTAGGAATGTGTTTGCGTCATTGGGGAGGGTGTAAAGGTGGTGGGTGTATGGGGAGTTGATGTATTTGGAGTGGCGGTAGGGTGTGTGTTCCCATCGGGGGAGGATGAGGATGGTTGCGCTGGGTGTGTGAGGGGCTGTGAGGTGTGCGCTGGTGATTGCGTGTTCCATGGCTCGTCTCATGCATTCGTGGTCGTATTCGGGGTTGGCTATGTTGGTGCCTTGCCAGGTGTGCGGGGCATTGCTGCCGCTAGATGAGAAGACTATATCTTCGGGGTAGAGGGAGTGGTAGGTGTGGGAGTGAAGGGATTTATTGAGGGGGTCGGAGTAGAGTTCTGTCTGGATGCGGAATGTGTGACGGAGAGCTGTGAGGAGGTCTTCTCTGGTGGCCCATCTATTACGATTGGTGGTGGCGGGTGTGGGTGAGTGGATTTCTGATCGGGAACCTAGGCGGGTGAGGAGGTGGTAGACCTCCTCTTCAAACGTATGCTGTGAGAGGTCGGGGCGGAAGAGTTGGTAGAGGTGGCGGACGCGGGGGCCGTTAAGGGTGGTGACCGCGCGGCCGTCGGGAGTGCAGATTATGGTGGTGTCGTGGAGTGTAGGGTGTGCGTGGATAGCGAATTTACCGGTAGGGAGCATGTCGAGGTCGGGGTTGATGGGGTCATGGTTGAATGTGATAAGGGGGTGTGACCACGGAGGGGGTCCGGGGTCTGGCAAGATGGGTGTGGTGGAGGGGACATAGCCGGAGTTAAATGCGGTGAGGGCGGTGGGGCCGGAGGGGGTCTCACTGATGGTGTCGTGGAGTTGTAGGCATGGGGCCCACTGCACTTCGTGGAGGTGGGTGAGGTCGTGTTGTTGGCCGCGAGCACACCATTCGCACTGCCATGTGGCGGGTCCCTGAGCTGGGCGGCACTGGGAGTGTATGGCAAAGTGCGGGCATGTGCAGCAGGTGGAGGAGGGTTCTGTGTGCAGGGGTTCATGACAAATGGAGCAGGCGGTGGGGGAGGGGGAGGGGAGGCATACCGATGTGGGAGTGGAGGAGATGAGGCGGAAGCCGTCGTCGAGTTGTAGCTGAATGTCCCATTCCGTGAGGTGTTCCGGGGCCCATTCAACCATGTACTGCGTTTGGCCGTATTCGGTGTCTTTGTGTTTGGAAATGATGCGTGTTACGTCGCAGGGGGGGTAGTGGTGGTCTGAGGGGGTGAGGTATTCTGTGTCTAAGTGTGTGATGGGTGCGGTGGGGGTGGGGTGAGTGGTGCGGGAGGTGTAGATGCCGGATTGGAGGGTGGGGGGTGAGCGGGGGAGGTGAGGGGAGAGGAGGGGAATCCACGAGGGGTGTATAGTGGTGGGGGGGGATGCTTGGTTGGTATTGAGGCTTGTGATGGGGAGGCGGTTGTGGATAGTATCGAGGGGTTCGGTGAGGATTGCGGCGAGGAGGCGGATGGGAACTGAGAGGGGGGTGGTGGACCCCGTGAGTGTGGTGATGGATTTACATGATTTGAGGATGAAGGAGGATGAGGTGGCTCTGAGGAGGACTTGTGACCACGTGGTGATGTTACTTTTCCATAGGGGGGTGAGGCGGGGTAGGAGGGAGGCGTGTGTTTTGCGGGGGGAGAAATCGCAGTAGGCTTGTTTGTATGTGTGAGGGTCGGTGATGTGTGTGGCTTTGTCCCGGAGTGAGGCGAGGAGGGCGTGGTCTTGAGTGGTGAAGTGGGCGCGGATTGTGGAGGCGATAGGGTTGGTGAGGGAGAGTGGAGGGATGTTGTGGAATAGGGTGCCCGCATCGCGTTGAGCTCGGACTAAGCACTTTAGTGTGGGTGGGGTGTAACAGGTTGACATGATGGATTCCGAGGGCCAGTGGGAATATGTTGTGGATAGGGTGCGTATGTGTGCGCGGGCCATGTGGCCTCTATAGCCTGAGTTGTTCATGATTTTATGTAGGTGGCAGACTGTGAGTTGTGCGGCGTGGGCTTTGAGGGAGGGGAGGCCGTATCCTAGGTCTGATGTAGGGCGGTGAAGGGCGGTGCGGGGAAGGTTACGTACCGAGGAGACGGCGGAGCGGAGTGCGCGGCAGATTTGTCCTTCGAGAGTGTCGAGTTGGGAGTCGGTGAAGAGGCCGAGCTGGAGGGTGAAATGCTTTCCGATGAGGAGTCCACGGATGACCCTGATTCTGCGGGATTGTGTTAGTGGGGAGGTGGAAAGGGCGGTGATGAGGGATGCAGTGGTACGTTTGAGTTCTTGCCAGTGTTTGGTGAAGTTGAGGGAGGTGTTCAGTTCTACCCCTAGGACTCTGTATGTGTCCTTGGGGCCAATGGAGGGGATGGGGGCCGGGGTGGAGTTTAGGGAGATGAACTGAGTTTGCAGGCGGGATGCGAGGAGGGTAGTGTTGGCGAGGGTGAGGGCGTTGCCTGTGCGCCAGAGGGCGCCGGTGATGCAGCATTTGCGGATGTTGACGGTCATGCCGGTGTAGGCGCTGAAGAGGGAGAGTTTCCTGAGCTGGATGGTCATGTTGGGGGTCGATCCCGTGACGAGGCTGAGGTCGTCAGCAAAGCCGTGTCCTGGGTATGTGGCTGTGGGGACTGTGGGGTCGACGTTAGTGGCGGGGGGGCCTGGGCGGTAGCCCCGGCTTCCCACCGTGAGCCAGCGGAGGAAGGGTTCAAGAAAGAGGGTGAATAGAAAGGGGGAGAGGGTGTCGCCCTGGAGGGTTCCGCGATTAATGTCGATGGTAGGGGTGGGGCCATGTGGAGTAATATATTCTGTGGTTGAGACCCCGTAGAGGTGTTCGCATGTGTCGACAAAGGTGGGGGGCATACCGAGTTGACGCATGTGTTTGAACATGATGCGGTGGTCCGCGGCGTTGAAGGCACCTTTGAAATCCGCGTACATGACGTAGATGTCTTTGCTGTGGAGTTTCGCGTCCTCCATCGTCATAATGAGGGAGGAGAGGGCGTCGTGGATACTGCGGTGTTGTCGGAATCCGTCTTGTTGGTCGCTGAGAATGCCATGGGTTTCGGCGTACTTCGAGCCTGCATCTTTGATTAGTGCTGTCCATAGTTTAAGGAGGTTATTCATGAGGGCGATAGGGCGGTAGTTATCGAGGAGGGAGGGGTCGCCTTTTTTATGTAGGAGGCATGTTGTGCTGTGGCACCAATCAGGAGGGGTGTAGGATTTGTGTGCTAGGAGGGAGAGGAGAGAGAAGAGGGCGGAGCGGGTCGCCGGGGGTAGGAATTTGATTATTTCATTGGGGATACCGTCGGGGCCGGGGGCTTTGCCGGTGCCTAGGGAGTTGAGGGTTTTATCGAAAGTGTCGCGGGTAATCATGTCGGCAAGGGTGAGAGAGGGGTCTCCGCGGGGTTCGATGGTAAAGTTGTCGGGGTTGTTAGGGAGTTCCCATGGGGGGGTGGGTAGTTCGGGTGGGGTGGCGCAGCCGAGTTCGTTAGCGAAGTGAGAGTGTACCGCGTCAATGACGGCGGAGGGAGAGGATGCGGTGGTTTTATCGGGTTTGGTAATGCGGTGGAGGGTGGAGGTGGTGCCGGCGGGGGGTAGGAGGCCGCTTTTAATTTTCAATCGGCGGTGGGAGAGTTTGGGGCAGGTGTCGTAGGCCGCATTGGCTCGAGTTTTTATTTTTTTTATCTTATCCGTGGTGGTGTCGTGAAGGAGCTGGCGGATGCGTGCTTGGCACTGTTGTTTGATGGCGTCAGGGGAGAGATATTCGGTTGTGTTTAATAGGGCTTGGGCGATGGGGAGGGGGCCGTTATTTTTGCTGCATTTACGGAGTTTGAGTATTTGAGTGCGAGTTTTATTTGTGAGCCAAGTGGGGTCAAGGGACGCTTGGGGTGGGCGGGGTTTTTTGTCGGGGAGGAGGGGCCAAACTGTGGCTGCGTGGTCCATGTGTTGGGAGAGGAGTGTGGTGAATTGTGAGGCTAGGGTGTCGAGGGTGTCGGGGGTGGCCGAGGTGTATGAGGTGTTGAGAATTTCTGCGTGGAGGGTTGCCGTTTGGTTGATGAGGTCGGGGGTGCTGGATTGGTACGCTTTTATGTGGTCGGGTGTGAGGGGAAGGCGAAAGGTGAGTTTGCGCGTCGTGTGTTAGGACAGTGGCAGACTGGAATGAGGCTCGGCGGACCGCGAAGAGAACGCCTGCGTTGGGTAGGGGCACAGTTGAGTAGCAAGGTCGGGAGCTTTTGAGGTGGTATTGGGGGAGGGCTATGCGCCAGCGGGACTTGTGGGTGTCGTGGTTAGTTTCGGTGAGGATTAAGACGTCCGGTTGGTGGGAGGTGGAGAGGTGTTCAACGTCCATAATGGAGGTGTGTAGGCCGCGGGTGTTGAGGGTGATGAAGTGTAGTGGTTGGGATGTGTGGTGTGGGAGGATGGGGGAGGGGAGGGAGGGGGTGGTGCGGGGGGGGTCTTCGGGGGGGCGTTCTGCGGGTGGAGGTTGGAAGGGAGGGGGGAGGGGAGGAGGGGAGGGGGGGATGAGGGGAGTGGGTGGGGGCTTAGGGGGGGGGGGTAGTGTGGGGTGGTGGAGGGCGTCGAGAAGGTGGTGGCGGCCCTGTGGGAGGGGGGCGGAGCGGAAGGTGTGGTTCCAAGCGTAGGGTACCGACGGGAGGGGGGGGGGAGGAGTTCCAATCAGAGAGGAGATTGAGAGAGCGGGCGAGGAGGTCGGGCGGAGGAGGGTGATGAAGAGAGTCGATCCATGTGGCTGAGGTGTGAGTTAGGTGTAAGAGGCCGAAGTGTGAGTGTTGCCATGTGAGGATCACGAGAGAGTGGTTAGGCGTCCCCGGACGGGGGGGGGCGCTTCGGTTGGCGAGGTTAGTCCAGTGGCTGGGGAATTGGGAGTTGTTGTGGTGATTATCGACTTCATTGTTAGTGATAACTGTGTACGAGGCGGTGGGAGTGGAGTGGAGTTTGGATAACGTCGTAGCAAGGCAGTAGAGGTTGGAGAGGTCCTGGTAACGACCCCATTGGAAGGATAGCACCGCAGAGGAATCGAGGCAGCCGATGGGTGTAGGGAGGCCGTATTCAAGGTTTAGGTCGAAGAGGTAGTTATGTAAGACGGTGCAACAGGTGCGTGGAGTAAAGTGGGCCGGGAGAGTAGGCGGAAGCATGGAGGTAGTAGTGTGTCGTCGGATATCTAGCTGGGGGGTGGGGGGTTGGTTGTGGGGTCTAACCTCTGGGCCTTGAGGCCCGTCATGTGGGGGACTAATGATGATAAGCGGCCTTGCCGGCCGAGGCTTGTGGAGGGCGAGGGTGTGAGGCTCCGGAGGGTCCGTTCGTCGACGTCATGCGCATTTCGGCGGGTAGAAGCTCCTTGGAACGGGTGGTCTTCTGGAGCTTAAGAGAGGGTGGTAAGTGTAGGGATGGCGGGGAGAGGATGAGAGGGTAGGGGAGGGGGGATTGAAAAATTGTAATCAAGGTGTGGTAGGTATTAGAAGGAGGGCGATAGTGGGGAACTGTGACAGAGGGGGCTGTCGATATCGTATCAAAAGTGCTTCGGGGCTTCCGAGAGAAGCCTCGGAGCAGGCCTAAAGGAAGTGGGGACTGTAGGGGCGGGGGAATACGTGTATCGCTGAGAATGTTACTGATTCGTGACTGCCAGACTGTTTCTGTAAGGGAGGGGCGATATTTCCGGGGCAGGGGGGTGCGCGGGGGGGCGGGTGATCGGTTAATTAATCTGGTAGAGCAGGTCGGGTGGGCTAAACTCAGCAGGGGAAGCACTGTCATTATCACAGTGACGGGCGAGTAGGGCAGAGCATGGGGCGTGTAAAAGGGGGGAGGGAGAACGAGTGCACGAGGTTCTACAGTGTGGTAATCGCAGGTAAGCGCGAGTGTCTGTTGAGTTAGGCGTGTTATCGCGGTAAAAGTAAAAAAGGGAAGAAAGGTAGAAAAGAAAAGGATGGAGCGGAGAGGAGCGACGACTGGAGCGAGTGAGGGATAGAGCGAGGGAGCAGGGGGAGGGCAGCAGGGAGAGGGGTGACGGGGGTGACTGATCAGGGCGGTGGTTAGTGCACTTGTAAGAATCAGGCATGTAAAAAGAATTTCTAAGGAAAACGACTTTTTGCGAGTTACATGGTGATGCATTATTGATCGAACCGTGCAGCTCTTTGGCTGGGAAGCACTAAGGTGGGGAGAGGATTTCGATTTAAGTGCGCTGATAACCAGTGTATCAGTGCAGGCTAACGGGAGGGGTCGCTGGGTGCTATACAGGGCCGTATTGTGGGATGGGGGGTGTCGGTCGGCGAGCGGCGAGTTCGGGCGAGAGGGAGCGTGTAGGGCAAGGGCCGGCGCGACAGGCCAGGCAACTTGAGCAGCTGCGAGTGTACTAGTGTAGGTGTGGGGTAGGTGGGTAGCATGAGAGGGGGGGGGCGTCGTTGAGTACAGATCAGGGCAGTGGTTTGTGCAGGGGCAGGGATCAGGCCTGTATAATAATTTTTTCTTTCTCTAATTAAAGAGGATGATTTTCGATGTACATGATGTTGCATTATTGGTCGAACTTTACAGCACAGTGGTTGGGACGCACTAAGGTGAGGGAAAGGCATCGGTTTAAGTGTGCGCTTAACGAGAGTATCAGCGTGGGCTAATGGGAGGGGATGGGGGGTGTTAGACTGGTCCTTACTGTGGGACAGAGCGGGACTATCGCACCGGTACATGTCGTCTGTGTGGGTTTGTGAGTCAGCGGCCCGTCCCAGGTCAGTGGTTGACCTGGGGGCGGCGAGGACCAGAGGCGTCTGGAGTCCTCTGAATGGTGAGGGTTCCAATGCCGGGTCCAGTTCTTGGGCCGGTGGGGGTAGTCGGGGCTCCGGGTTGAGTAGAGCGAGCGGATGTCCCGCTGGATAGCTCCGGGGGGTGTAGGGGTCCGCGGCGGGCGCAATCACGCGCCGATCCCGCAATGGCAAAAGCATTTGTCTGTGAGTGGGGGGGGGGGGTAGGGGTCGAGGACATTACGATCGAGTTGGATTTCGAGTGTGCGAGAGAAGTAGTGGGGTTGATTGTGGCTTTTCGAGTAGGTGTTTGAGTGTAGTGCGCGTGTTGGCTGCACGCGACCAGGCCCGGTGGGACCTGGGTTTGTTGGATGTTTGCGGCGGACGGGAACGTCCGGACGCTCGGAGGGGCGCGGTGTGGCGCGCCGCTCCCCTGGGGGGGATCTTTTTGTAAGCGACGGTTGTTTTTGTTCTTTCGTAGTACTTTGACGGGTACATGTGCGGTTTTCGAAGTGGATGGCGCGATAGCTGTCGGGGGGATGAAATTCAAATCCCTGGAAGCTGCGCCTTTGAGTGTGTACCGTCTGGTGTCGCTACGGATCCACTGACCATTGTGAGCTAGGCTCGGGTGGGGAGAGGTGGATGGTACACGCTGTTCAGCGGCCCTGTCCACCAGTCTAGCGCTCGATGGGAGGCCAGGCCCAGAGCGAAGACGATCGGCGTTGCTCATTCGAGCTACCGACCCATCCCCGGTATGTGGTGTAGTAGTACTTAAGTAGTACTTTGGATCTTTTTACTGTCTTTAGTGACGGTAGGATACGTTTTTGAGCTCGACAAATGTTGTCGACGGTATTTCAAGGGCCGCAGAATTCACCAGGTTGTGAACTTGATCGTTTGGACCGCGTCCCCTATTACTCCTTGCAGATAAGTTACCGCCGCGTATGTACGATTGTCAGCATACACCTTGTTTGCAACATCGTCATCTTCCCCGGGAATAACAATCCGCTGAAGCCGGGTCCCATTAAAAACAGTGGTTTCATTCGGAATATATACCGATTTTTGATTATCAACTTGGAAACTATTAATAATAGACTCTATGAAATTGTAAATCCGCGCGTCCCAAGTTCTTCTTGTCATTTGGGGCTGGAACTAGAGTCTCATTTAATTGATTCGAACTTTTTAGTGGAGTTTGTCCAGGGATTGGGTCAAAGTTCACCGTTTGGATCATTGGCTTGTCATCACCCGTTATCACCCCCCCCTGAATTTCAGTGTCTAGGAAACGTTGTTCAACGTACGCCTTGTTTGTCGCGTTTGTGGGGGTTTCCGGGAGTCCGACGCTCTGGATTGGACTTCCGCGAACGTTTATGAAATCCGGTCCGACGTAGATCGAAGGCCCCGTGACAATGGAATCCGTGGTAACACTATCCGTGGCAATTGAGTCCGTGACAATCGCCGAGAATTTCACGTCCCTTGCGTGGATCTCTTTCCAACGCTTTTCAATCGTTCCCAGTACAAACTCAGCATCGCCGTCGGGGAACATGTGTCCATCCACCTCGACGCCGTCATCGTCGTATTTCAGCCGCGCCACCGTGTCCCCGTATGCATTCTTGAACCGGATATCATTGTATAAATCGATGTCGTCGGCCACCTTAAGGTTGTCGAAGTAGCTGTCATTGGCGTGGACCTTGTCCCACCGCTTGCTTTTACTTCCCAAATCATGGAGCTCGTTTATGTTGGGTAGGAAGTGACCCGATATCTCCAGGGCGGTGAGGTCGGCGAGGGGCTGTAGCACAAGATAGCTTGACGTGGCCGGATGCTTGAATAAGGTAATACCCGTGTACACTGTGTTCGCATTCACCTCCCCCGCGTACACGCCGAGACCGTGGATGGATCCCCATTGCGCGGTAGTTGATCCAAGGCTTTGGTTTTTGCTGGGATTCATTGACGCGTCGACGAGAATATTCCCACCCGACATGCTAGCCGCGGGCGCCTTCGGGTCCCCCGTACGCAGCGCCTCCCACGAAACGTCGACAAACTCGGGCTTGTCGGCCAGGTCGTTATACGAGCCGCTGAAGATGTGGGCTTGTTGGAATCGTTGCCCCATGCGATCGTGCCCGGCAGCTCCTCACCCAAGTCGTTGTTGAATTCCGACAGGTTGACCGTTCCTTGACGGGGGCGCACCCACTCCGGCTTCCCCGTCAAATCGTTGTACGAGCCGCTGAAGAAGGTGGGCTTGTTCAACACGTCCGCCCACTCCACGTCGCCACCTGCTAGGGAGAGGTCGTTGTTGAACCCCGAGAGGTTGACGCTCGCTTAGCTAGTGGTCACCCATGTCGGCTTATCGGATATGTCGGACCACGAGGATGCGCCGTCCTAGCCGTTGGTGCCGTCCCTGCCGGGATCGCCTCTGAGATCCTCGATGCTTGGCCTATCGGTCAAGTCGTTGAACGAGCCGCTAAAGAAAGTGGGCTTGTTGGTAACGTTAACCCACGCAATTGTGCCCGGCAATCAAATGTGCTCCTCGCTCAAATCGTTGTTGAATTCCGATAAATTGACAGTTCCTTGACGGGGGCGCACCAATTCCGGCTTTCCCGTCAAATCGGTGTACGAGCCCCTGAATAATCTGGGCTTGTTCAACACGTCCGCCCACTCCACGCTAGTTGCCGTCAAGTCGTTGTTGAACCCCGACAAGCTGACGCCCGCTTGGCTAATGGCAATCCATGTCGGCTTCCCCGTCAAGTCGTCGTACGAGCCGCTGCAGAACTCGGTTTTGGTCAAGACGTCAGCCCACTCTACATCGTCGGCCGTCAAGGACAAATCGTTGTTGAAGCCCGAGAGGTCGACGCTCGCTTGGCTAATGGTCACCCATGTCGGCTTATCGAATATGTCGGACCACGAGGATGCGCCGTTGAGACCGGGGTCGCCTTGGGGGCATTGGGAGCCCGTGAGGTCCTCAATACTCGGCCTATCAATCAAGTCGTTGAACGAGCCGCTGAAGAACTCGGGTTTGTTCAAGACGTCCGCCCACTCTACATAGTCGGCCGTCAAGGACAAATCGTTGTTGGAGCCCGAGAGGTTGACGCTCGCTTGGCTAGTGGCAACCCATGTCGGCCTATCGGTTAAGTCTTTGAATGAGCCGCTGAAGAAGGTAGGCTTGTTCAACACGTCAGCCCACTCTACATCGTCGGTCGTCAAAGACAAGTCGTTGTTGAATCCCGAAAGGTTGGCGTCCCCTTGGGTCCCTGTCACCCACGTCGGCTTGTCTGTCAAGTCGTTGAATGAGCCGTTGAAGAAGGTAGGCTTGTTCAACACGCCAGCCCACTCCACGTCGCCACCTGCCAAAGACATATCGTTGTTGAAGCCCGAGAGGTTGACGTCCCCTTGGGTCTCCGCCATCCATGTCGGCTTGTTGGTTATATCGGCCCACTCAGACGACCCGGGTGGGCCTTGGGCACCGTCTTGTCCGTCATGTCCGTCTTGGCCGTCCTGGCAGTCCTGGCCGGGCGGGCCAGGTGGTCCGACGGACCCAGAGAGAGGTGATTTATCCGTCAAGTCGTTGTACGAGCCGGACGTTGCCACGGTGGCAAAGCTGGGGAGGTCATCCAAATCGTTGTATGACACCGTCACCGAATCGCCTTCAAACAAGACTCGGCGCGTCGTGCCACCTGCATCGAGGACCGACACGGAATCCGCGAAGACGTTCACAAATTGCCCCTCGAGCCACGGGGTTGTCGGCGCACCAATCTTCTGAAAGGGTGTGCCTGGGTCCGGCTCGTGTGGGGTCATGTCGCCGTTCACGACGATGCCGTTGCTAAGGGTCGACTCGTCGATTCGATCCAGGGAAACGGTTGTTGGGTGCTCGTATTCCACGAGGCTCAACGCATACTCGAGGATATCCTCCAAACTGAATTCGCCTTGATAGTCTTGAAAGCTTGCTAAAACGATGTTGGAAAGACTGGGAATCGTAAGCTTGTCCACGGAAAAGTTCGTATTCTCGGTTTTCGGAATGAATTCTTGTAAAGTGTTACTTAAGCTCGTGCCATCCAAATTTATGTCCTGAGCGAAAACAGTTTTTCATTCGTTCATTTCGCTGCCGAGCGAGTGAATCGGCCCCAGCATTGGAACCGTCGTCGGTAAGAGTGACGCGCCCACGGAGATGTCGGTGTCAAACCCGGTCGTTGTGATGTTGTCGGTCCGGATGTTCGCCGCGCTGAAATCGTTGGAAAACGCGGTCACAATGTCCGTGAGCGCCGTCAAGCCCGTATTGACCCCTTCAATGTCCGTATCTTGCCGATCATTCTATGTCTCCTCCACCGTCACCCGGGCCGCTAGCTCCCGGTAAAGCAATTCGACCAGGCTTAGATCCACCTCCACCGCCCGACGGCCGTTCAGCTGCAGGGGCGCCGATACTTGTCGAGACTGGTTCATCCTTGTTCATCTTAGTAAAAGCAAATTTTAGTGTCGCCGTGAACCGTCCGCCGTTTAGATCCAAAGTTCGGCTGTCATCGTCGCTTCGCCTGATGCTTACTACGTAGCTTAGGTACCGATTAAAAACGTCCACGAAGGCGTCCGAGCTGTAGTGGTCAATTCCATTGAACTGAGCCGAGCTCGGTATCTTTGCTAGGATATCGCCCACGCGCCGCGTGCGTGGGTCGCGGTTTTGAGTCTGAAGGTACCTATGCACAGACACCGAGCTGGTCCGCGTCATGTCCACAACACGACTAGCGGTGAGCAACAACTCTCCGTCAACGATTTGTGCGTAGTTCCCAACGGACAAACCTAGTAACCGAGTTCACGTGGTAACCTCCCCGATCACAACATGGTGATCCGCGTTTTCCGTTCCACGTAGCGACAGCTTATTCGTGTTCTCGTCGTAACTCACCACGTACTCATTTAGTCGTCCATCGTTTAGGAAGGCGACGATGTCGTCGATTGACCGGTTGCCGCGGGGAAGCTTTATGGTGACCGGCTGTCATGGAATCACACCACCGTCGTCGTAGGGAAGAACCGGCGTGTCTTTTCTGTCGAAGATGTTGTAATAAGTATGCGGTAACCATGCGTTAAGCAACCTAACCTGAAGCGTATACCCATGCGGGGCGGTCAGTGGATCGAGTAAGGAAAAATCGTGTGTTCCATCATCGAGCTTCGCGTCAACGTACGCCGTGTCCAAGCACAGCTGCAAGAGCATTATTATACAATGTCAAAGAAAAACTGGGGCTGGTGTAATTCGCTGGTGAAACTACATGCTTTTGATTGCTTAACCTTTTTCCGCTTCTCAACGTTTGCCGTCCTGGCGCGCAGAAGAGCTGCCTTCATCTTCTCACTTGCTACTCGTTGAGTTTTGGGCTTCGGGTCAAGGCTGGTTGCTTCTTTTCCGCCGGCCGGAACCTCTCCACTAGCCACATCGCTCCCCCCAGTTTCGCGAAGTAGGTTCTTTTTCGCCAGTAACGGTGTCTTGTTCACCGTCTCCGTCACTGCCGTCGCCGCGCTCGAGATCGCTCCGTCCCATGCCATTTCTTTCTTTAACTAGACAACAGAAAATAAAATAGAACTATGGCGTCTACTTCGTCTAGTTCTTCTATACTCGAGACTATCGGTGAGGAGGCTGATCGTGGCAAAGCGGTCTCATCCGTGGGCGCATGTACGGCTGCACCGATAGACCCAAATTCACCTGCTCGGAGCTCAAATTACGAGACGGCGGCGTGGTGGAAGGAAAACTATAACGGTTTCGGGTTCAATGACGACCAATACCAAGTTTTGGAGGCAGTTACATGGGGGTAGCTCCGAAAGAAATCATACGATACTACAACAGGAGGAAGCACACTAAATGCGGCTCATCATCGAAAAAAGATCGACATTCACAGTGAAACCTCCGGCCTTTCTGTGTGACAAGAAAGTCCACGAGCAAGTCGTCGATCCCCTTCCAATTCGCCCCTTTTTCATGGCTATAATCGGATCTGCGGGGACGGAGAAGACCTCCATGCTCGTGGACCTACTTTCGAGCAAGCAAGCTTACCGCAAGGCCTTTCACCACGACAACGTCGTCATACCATCTCACAGCGTGGCGAGCCTAAAGCGGAACATCTTCAAGAACCACGACAGAATGTACGACGACTTGGATTGGGGCACGCTGGACGGGATCCGCGAGGCGGTGAAGGAATCGGCCGAGCAAGAAAATAATACCTTGCTAGTCCTCGACGACATGAGTGCGGCTCTCAAAGACAACGAAATCCAACGTGTGCTGCGTGACCTAATCTACAACCGGCGCCACTACCGGCCGTCCATCATGATCTTGGTACAGTCGTACAACGCTATGCCAGTAGGTATCCGGAAGACCTTTTTGATGTACAAACCCCGGATCAAAAAGGAAGCCACGGCGATATTCGAGGAGATGGTAGGTTTACCACGGGAGGAGGCGGAGGAGGTAATGCGCTTCATATTTGACCGGCCCAACGCCTTCATGTTTGCCGACATAGGCACCGGTGAGCTGTACAAGAATTTTGATCGTATAGGTATACATGACAGCAATGCCGCGGCGAAAGACCAAGACTACTGTGGAAAAGAAGCCGAAGAAACAGGCGGCCGATAAGAAACCAAAACCAAAACCGAAACTCAAAACCCGTGCTTTGCGTAATCATAATGTTCGGGTCAGCGTCGTGCAGAGCGAAAATAACGACCCCATGTCCCAACCACTCCCCGCAACCCGAGGGTGGACAATGGGAAGTCCCTCACCGGAGCCTATTATTTTTCAGCAACCACTACCGATCACTTTGTTGCATCATGACCAGACGTCGGCGAGCCGGCTTGCAGAAGCTATGCAACGACATGACCCATTTAAGTACGCGGCGTCGCCCATCAGTGGAATAGTCGGAAAGCCTCTGCCGGACGAAGCCGTGATGGAAACTTGGTCCCAGCCAAAGCCTTCTACTGACGCGCCATCATCGTCGGGTGTTAGACAACGCATTCAAACTTTCGAAGACCTCTCTCCGGGTGGGCCTTGGCCAATCCCTGAATCCCCTTCCAACAAGGCCCTCCGTGGCGTTCCGGAGGCGATAAGGAAATCCGCCGAGAGGCAGGAAAAGGGTAAAGCACGCATGTGAAACAAAAAATCTGGGCTTGTAGCAAACACAACATGGGTCTCGCACGCTTCATCGGTAAAAAGCTTCTCAACCTTCGCACAATTGGCCAAAAGGTCGCACACGGGGTTCGGGTGGCTGGAAACAAGCTCGGGGGATGGATGCTCTCCGCAGCGACGCCGGTCACCGCCTTCAACCCCGCTCTCGGTGCCGGTATTGCGTCGGCCGGCGCCATTGCCCGCGGGATCGGTGGTATTGCGGGTGGCGTGGAGGGGGTTCTTGATGGAAAAGGGGCAGATCTTAAGAGCATGAAGGGCCACGCTGCGGCTGTCCGATCCGCGTACGGCCAGATGAGAGGACCCGGCTCTAGACTAGAGAGAGGCTAACGAAAATATTTTCTGCACCGTACTCAAGTACGAAACTCACTCTCCGACTCGTTCGTGTACGGGCAGAAGGCAGTGGCTGCGCCGGCGACCAAGAGCCGTGTGCATATCTACCCAGAGAATGGTTAGTCAGGGTTCAGCCCGGGCAATACCATTAAGTTCGTACCCCCTGCGGGGAACCGGGGGGAATACCTGAATTGCAGGCAGAGTTACCTCAAGTTCAAGCTTCATAATCTTGATGGTACGGAGGTTAACAAAATTGTATTGGATTACTCAGCCCGCGCTCTTATTCATGCGTTGAAAGATCAGCAAGCGGGGGCGCCGGTGGTGGCACGCTTGAGAACATCGAGGAGTACAACGCCCTCTATCACACGTTTTTTGACCTATCTGGTTCCACGAATCATAAGCCTTTTGCTGGGAGCGTCACGGAGGGGCTCGGAGAGGATGTTGACGGAGGATCCTCGCGAGTTTTTTACATCCCTCTTATGAGTTCCATAGTTGGATTCATGCAGCAAGAGTATCTCCCGGTCGGCAACATGGCCCGCACCCATTTGACCCTCGAGCTCACCTTGGGGGATGGAGAGAAGGTCCAAGAGAATAACTTCCCATGGGTCCTAAGGAACGTTGAATACCTTCCGGAGATGATTCATCTCGACCCTGCCGTCGATCGGGCAATTTTCGAATCAAATGGCGGACGGTTAATTATTCCATACACAACTTACTCACATCACCGCTTGATCGCGTTTAACGGTTCGGGCTCCATGAGTATGGCGTTCTCCAGCCCTTATAAGGCGTTGAAGACGTTGGTGGCCATCTTCCGAAAGGACGAGGACAACTACAACATAAAGAAGTATGTATCTACAAGGAACAACCCTATCGGTGATGGTGGTCGGTATCAATGTACGATCAACGGAGTTCTGACACCATCCTAGCCCGTGGGCTCGAGTCCCGAGGCTTGGGCTGAGGCACAAAAGGCCTTTTACGCGTTTGGATGCTTGGGACACATGGGAATCATTAGTTCTAACGGGTGAGCTGCGAACGAGGGGAAACATCTCATCGCCACCGATTTGGAATCGCAGTCGCACACAGCATGTTCAGCGAGAACGGGGTGAACGTGAGCACGAGTGTGGGCCACCTAACGGCGCAGTTTGAGTCACATTTATCTTCAAGTCTCACAGTTGACGTCTTTAGCCACTACGGCGGCTACATCACGGTTGAAGCAGATGGGATGGTGGGCGTCTTTCACTAGCGGCCTTACTATGATCTTTTCTGCACCATAAACAAATGCGCCGAATCGTTGTTAGCACGCACGAGCGCTTGAGCGGGGAGAAATACGCCTTCACCGTTCGCACGCCCGCCTCCCGGAACGATAGCGGCTTCTAAGGTAAACCCCATGTTCGCTTCGCGTTGGAGTGGTGCACACCGATCACCGGCTTCACATGTGTGGAGCCCGACCCCCTTTCAATCTTATTGTGCTCCCCGTCGATCCGACAATCAAATTCCTACAAGAGCTGGGATCCCGCTAATAACAATTCAGTCATTGCTCTTTTGCAGGCTTGGCGTGGCGGCAATGTCTATGGCGAAATGGCTGATAGCTCTTATGTCCAAAGCAACACGTGCGCTGGGATATGTGACGGCTCGCGGCTAGTACGCGGGGATATGACTTGCTACCTCCTGCAGGGCCCGACAAAGCTCAGAACTAATGTGCTCCCGTGGACGCCTCATTTCGTAAACGACTACACCTTCAGCCTCGTTTTCTGGGTGGAAGAGCCCGAGCGTAGCTTGTCCCCGTCCTTCTTTCACGTGTGGACGAATGTCCGCGGACCTAACGAAAGGGTCCCCGTCGACTTCCGCACGTTTCGGACTGATCGCAACGACGGGAAGACGAAGGTGGCAAGTCGCGGTTTCACATTGCTCTTTGACTCACCTCTACGGCTCGCAAGCGTACGGCGAAATTGATAAGGGTACTATCACGTGTATCGTTGTCGCGACCATCATCAAGTTTTTATTATAACCATCGCTTTACCCGAAGGCACGTTTTGCCAAAGATGTCAGCTTGCTTACAATTTGGTCAAAAGACCACCACATGCGTGTGTGTTGGAGAAAAGGGCGGCGCGGAGACATTTTTGGATCTGGCAACCGCGGCATGTCGGTACCGTTGTCGTACATGTACAAAAGGCGTCGAACAGTAATTTTATAAAAAGTTTCTCTTGTTTCCAGACTTTTTTATGTATTTTTCCTCGCGGGGGATTTTGCTCCGCGCGTCGCCCGATGTCGGCTACCGACGTGTTCCGCCTCGCGCCGCAGCGGGTGGGTCCGAAAGGGCCCGCGGTCCCACCCGTCCTCTTCCGCGGCGGGGCGGTCGGTCATTCCCGCTGTGGAACGACCACCGAGCGACGTCGGTGACCGGCGCGGCCGCTGCAAATGAGTCGTCGATGTCGGCGCAATATAGCGGCCGGCGCAGCGGTACCCGTACCTGTACCAATATAGCGGCCGGCGCGTAGCGTTACCTGTATCGAGCCGGCGCAGTTGTATAGCTCCCGCCGGGTCAAATTGCGTGTACTGGTACTGCGTGATAGTACTCGTACCAGTAAGAGCCGCTGCGCGCGACCGCCCGCTGCAAAGTGCAAACGAGCCGCAGCGGTGCCTCGGTACGGCGGTACCTATATCGAGCTCTCGGCGAAATTGATAAGGGTACTATCACGTGTATCGTTGTCTCGACCAGCATCAAGTTTCTATTATAACCATCGCTTTACCCGAGGGCACGTTTAGCCAAAGATTTCAGCTTGCTTACAATTTGGCCAAAAGACCACCACAGGCTTGGCCTGGGGGAAGATTAGCGCTATTTATGGGATGGGTGGGTGGGTTGCGCGAGCCATATGGGCGAGCGCAAAGCAGAGAGTGCAAGTGCTCGGGGGTTGCACCGGCTTAAGGGGCTGCCGCTAGCTAGTGTTGCTGGGGGCAAGGCATGGGGCGTTGCGCTAGGCGTTTCCTCAGTCCTCGAGGGTTACCTCGAGGACAGGGTAAGACGCGCCGCTTTTACAGTAACGCTTTACCGTTCATGTTTGCGTTTTGTCACAAATGTAAGTAAGTTTTGCAAACCTCTAGATTTGAAACAATCTGACTATTTACCCGAGGGCACGTTTTGCCAATATCGAAAAACCGGAGGTTTTGCGCAGACTTGTCTTGATGAAGCGCTTTGGATGGGACGAGCCTGCCGAAGTACTGCCACGCCGCTGGGGATGGGGTCATGGTGGGGTCGATATATTTCCCTTATGTGACAAAACTGTTTTTGGCCCAACCACCCATGTTTTTGACGACGTGGATTGGGGCCCCGATGCAGCTAGCGGCGGAGGCGGCACCTTTACGTAGGCTGTGCGATGTCCATTTGAATCCACTCGGAGGTGTGGCGCCGACGGCGTCGCATGCATCGCGGAGCGTGGCGGAGAGTGTCGCAGCCGCTTGCCAATCGCCGGAGATTTCGTGAGGTACGAAGCTCTATGGTGCGGTGGGGGGGGGGGGGGGGGGGGGGGGGGGCTGTTGAAGAATTTCTTGCAATAGGCGGTCCGATTTGTGCAATAATATTCTATGAGGTCAGCGAGGGTTGGATTGGCAATAGTTGGGATACCGAGGATAGGCTTGTCGGCCGCGATGCGTCTCTGATCGCCTTTAGCCTTTCGGATAAACAGCCAAATTTGGTTGGATGGCCGGTCGACGACGAGGTCGTGTGTTAAACACCGTACGCATGATTCGGCTTTCCAAAAAAACGCATAATTTGTGCAGACTGCCAGTAGCGCTCGCTTTAAGGTGGCGTGAAGTAAGCGTCCACTGGAGGTGTGTACGGAGTTTGGCGGCGGCGGTGAGTAGCGAGAGTGGTAGAGTGGCTGGTAGCGGGAGGCGTGAGTCCGATGCTTGTAGACGTTGTTGCTGCATCTCGAGTCCGCGTCGCGCGTCGGCCAAAAGTTCACCGACAGCGATCGGTTGCAACTTGTGGTCGCGGAAAAACTTGTTGATGGCTGAGTAGTACTCTTGTAGCGATGCAGCGGCGACGGTACCTTGCAGTCCCAACCAGGCCCTGTAACGAACGACGGAGTGTGTGGTAGCTTGCAGCGGGTGTATGTTTTCCTCGTGGCAGAAAGCGGCAAATTGACGCATGCCGCTGTCGTAGTTGGAGTATGTTGTCGGGGCTAGGGAGCAGCTCAAAAGGTGTAGCGCGATGGATCCGATTTGGTCGGTGCCCAACAGTTTGTGAAGTCGTGTAGTCATGGTAGCTGTCCATGGCGCGTGTGCGTCTGGCTCTCGCAATGTGTAGCGGACAGGCCGCAAGGGCTTGGGCGGGTGGGTAACCGTAGCGCGTAGGTCTGTGAGGCTGCAGCTGGCCGTCCGCAATGTGCGTCCAATTGCGCCTCTGCGGGTGTGCAGCCATGCCGGCGTGGCAGTCGAAAAGCCACGATGCTCCATCGTGGTCGTCCGACCCCCTCGCGTGAGCCGTGCCGCCCGGGGAAGAACAGGTCTCGCGAGGGGGGGTAGTGGATGGTCTCGGTGGTCAAGATGTGTAAGTCTTGGGACCACGGCTTATGGAGCCAGTACGGTGCGATGACGGTAGCAGCTGCCCTTTATTGGCGTAGTTCGCACAGAGGGCGGAAAGAGCTGACCATGGCGGGTAGCAGTAGTTTGCCTCGCGTTGCCACGCGGTGTCCGGAAGGTGTAGACAATCGACGTCCTCGCATTTGGGGTCGCGCCATGGGGAGTTGAAACGTGGGAGTTGTGCGTTTTCCATCGACGCAAAACGGTCGATCGAGTGTGGCCCCCACGCTGTCCGAAGGTAGTCGAATATTCGAGGGTTTAGCTGCCAGTCGTCGCTGTCGAGTTCTCGGCTCAGGCTGTCGGTCCATATGTTCGCTGCCGAGCGGATGTAGCGGGGTCGGATGCTGATGTTGTTGACGTCGAGAAGGTGCCAAAGCCGGCGTAAATCGGTCATTATGACAAGAGAGCGCGTAGTCAATTTGGACAGCGTAGCCACGACGGCTGTGTTGTCCTCGTGGAGTAAGACATGTCGCCCTCGGAGGTGCGGTAGAAAGGACTCGATCGCGAGCCGCACGGCGCAGAGCTCTTTCCTGGTGATGTGTTGTTGTCGGTCGTCGTCGTACCAAACCCGCGGGCTTGGTTGGCAGGGTTGTCGTTCAGGACAGCCCCCCATCCGTAACCGTTGGAGTCGGCGTATAGGTACGTTGTTTCGATTGGCTTGTAGATAGAGCGGCCGTTGTGTTGGTCGGGGACTGTACGCCACCTGTCGAGGTCGCGGTGTAACTTGTGTGTCATCATGACACGTCCGTCCCATCCCTTTCGAGTAGCCAGGACGCAGTGTAGTTCGCGCAGAAAGAAACGGACATGCGCGATGGCGAGGTAGAGGAATTGCGGCTTGCCAGCGAATGCCGCGAGTTGTTTGGCGGGCATTCAACGAGCGGTGGTCACCGCGCGGCCTAGTAACGCTGAAGCCGGTTTGGCGAGGGCTTGTAGCTTGTCGGTAGGGGCTCGAAATTCGCCGTTCATGAGGTCGACTGTCAGGCCAAGGTGGTTGCCCACATTTGTGGGCTGCCATAGGCGTTTGTCGGGGTTGCGTTGGAGACCGAGCCGGTGTAGCAAGGTTACGATGTGGTCGCGGAGCAGTAGAGCTGCCTCGTATCAGCTCGCCATGAATAGAAGTCGTCCATGTAAGGTAACATGCGTACGCCCCGCCATCAAACGTTGCGACGTCGTGACGGTTTGTACGGCGTCGCGGAGTTGGCGGTCATCGGTGTAGGCGCCCGACGCATGTAGTTTGTGAACACCTATGTGACCTTCCAAAAATAGTAAGCGGACCCCGACCAACCCATCGGGAGGCACGCGAGGCGCCGCAACTCTCCTCGGTAGATGACCGTGAAGAAATCGCGGTCCTCTTCCCGGATGCCGAGCGTGTAATAGCCGTCCGCGAGGTCGAGGGAGACGAAGTAGTCGCCCGGGCGGGACAGGTGGCGTAAGTGCTTGAGGGTCTCGCACGACACCTTGAATTCCGTGCAATAGCTCTTTAGTTCGCGGAGGTCTATGATAAGACGCCATTTGTTCACACCGGGTTTTGGGACGAGGAACATGCGGGAGACGTAGCGGGTGTTGTAGGCGCGCTCCTAGGCTCCGCAGGCTTCGAAGCGTGGGAGCTCCGTGGCTAGGAAGTCGAGTTGAGGCTGGGTGGCGTCCTTCATGGAGACTCCGTGGTTGAAAGGTCGGGGACGTAGGCCGTGTTTGAACTTGACCCGCACGCCATGGCGGATCCAGTCCACGACTTGCCCGCTCGCGCCGATCTGCTCCCACTCCCGCCATCTTAGCCGCACGCAGTGACGCATGTAGTTGGATGACGGGGAGCAGGAATCGGCGCGGCGGGCCACACCATCACTTCTTTGTGGCGGGTTTCGCCCCGGCGCTGGGTTTGGGTCCGGCCGATGTTGCCGCTGCTGATGCTGCTGCGGCCTTGCGCTTGTCGGCGGCCGCCTTCTTGGCCTTGGCGTCTTGTCCGGGTGGCTTGTCCGGCGTGACTCTCGCGAACGCTGCTCCAACAGCTGCTTTGCTGACGGCATGTAAGCTGACTTCGAGCGTCTTATCGACGAACGCTTGGCGTAGGTCGTCCAGTGCGCTTGAGACCGCGGTAGGGCGCGGGCGGCAGAAATGCTCGTGGGCGAGTTCGGCGAACACTCGGTCCGAATCTGAGTTCGTGTGTCCGCCCTTGGTGAGGCGCGGGAAGCCCAGTCGAGTACGGGCGGCCTCCTCCGTCGCTGTGTGGGTGCGATGACCCGCTCAAATCAGGGAAACGGCCGCCGCCTACTCCGCTGGTAGAGGAGGTCCGGTTGACCGCGTGTCCAAAGCCTCGTTGATTGCCGCGTTGGCTCAGCCGTCGGAGACGGCATAGCACCCGATGTGAAGGTATTCGTCGTACCCCGCTTGTGACTTTCTGTCGTTAAGGAAGCGGGCCGTGTCGTCCGTTAGCGTCCAAAGGCGAGGTTCGTCGATGTCGCGAGGGGGTTGCTCCAAACCGGCAAGGATGACTCTACCGTAGGCGGCAAAGTCGACGAACTCGGGCTCGTGGAGCTCGGGGTCGTCGTTCAACATGTCGATAGGCGGCTCATGGGCTGCCTCACCACCCTCAGTCGCAATGGTCGCGTCAGGGGGAATGGACTGCTCTTGATTCGGAAGCACGGGTGGGCCTGTCAATCGTTCGAGCTAGGCTAGTAAGGCGGTGTTAGACGCCCGAGTCTGCTCAGCGAGTCGGAGTTCGAGGGCCGAAACCGCGGTTTGAATATGTTCGGAAGTACGCTGTTCAATTACAGAGGGGAGAGTGTCGACTCCGGGAGTGGAGGACGACGGCTCGGGCTGCATGTTGTTAGACGGCGACCTAGAACGTGGGGAAGTGTCTCGCGACGCTCGAGTACGCATGAGACGATGTAAACTGAAACCTTGCTCGACTACTAGAAATTAAAATTGAAATTGAAATTGTTTATAACCGTATGCGCCGGTTTTACACCAAAGCCGTATGCGCCGGCTGCTGTCTCTGGGCCCTCCCAACTATGCCATACATGGAACTTACAGGTCAGGGCCAGACCGTAAACCACCTAAATCCAACCTCTCCAGGGATGTTCGGGGGTTTTACTCCCCCCCGGGGAGTTGTATAGGACGAGGCGAAGGCTGCGTGCGTTTAGGGTCGTGCGAGGGGGCAATGTGCGGAGGCGCGGCGGGAGGTCGTGCGGGACTTGATGCGGTATATGAGTAGGAGATGATGTAGCCATTGGATTGTATGCGTGTGGAGATGTGCAAGGATGCGAGACGTGTCGAGGCGTGCTTTGGAGATGAGTTTGTCAGGAGGGTCTGTGCGGGCGGTGAGTAGGGAGGTGAGACTCGTGATGGTGGAGGAGTGCGGTGTACATGTGCGGCTTATGACGATGGGAAAGATGTCTACCACTGTGCCTCGCCAGTGGCTGCGGATGGCGTTTGCAAGGGGTGTGTATTTGGCACGTATGAGGTGAGTTGTTTGGGAGAGGTCATTGTCCGTGCATTACTTCCATTCCCCTATCTGAATCTTTTTTATGGATGCGTAACGGCGGCGACCGTTTGTGTGACCAACGAATCGAGGTTCGAGGAGGCAGATGAAGTCGGGTTTATGTCCGGGGGTCGTAGCGCGGGGGGGAGAATTTCAGGTGGGAGGACGGCGGGACACGAGGTTAGGGAGTCGGGCGAGAGACCTTCGTCAGCAGCAACAAGGCGGATGGGCATGTGGGTAGGGTGAGGTGGGTGACAGTCAAGCGGAGAGTGGGCAAAAGTGGGGAAGCAAATGATTTTATGGGTTTCTTACCGAAGTCTGAAGTCTTGGTTTCCATGCGTCCTCCGTTGTGGCGTTCCAGGAGGGAGTGTACGAGTTGCAGCGCGCTGTTGTGTCGGTCCTGTCTTAGGCAAGACATGGTGGGGCAGTTACCGGCCATGTGGCCGTTGCTAGTGAATTGACCACATAGGGGGCAGCGCACGGTGGGGTTATGAGTAAGAAGGCGGGTGATGTGGACTCCCCAAATGAATTCTTGCGTGTGTGTGAACTTGATATTTGTGAGGGTTGAGTGTTTTGTGGAAAGAGAATTCGGCGCCGTCCTCCGCTGCGCGGGCGAGGAGGGCACCGTGTTTAGTTGTTTGCGAGAGGGGTGTGTGTGTGTGTGTGTGTTTGGTGCTGTAGGTGTGTGCGTGAGCTTTGAGGTTGGTGTATCTGTAGGGTATGGGATCCCCTAGGGTTTGTAGAATGAGGGTGTATGGCTAGGTCCAGTGGCCTATCGTGAACTCTGAACCTGTGGTGTATGAAGTGTCGGGTGGGTGACCCTCCGCGACTTGGTTGGCGAGGGTATCTGCGAGGTCGTTACCTAGGGAGTGGTTGTGTGCTTTTATTTTGCCGAGGTGTCTACGGATGCCTGCGTCGCAGCGGGTTTTAAGGGTGTGGGTGATGGAGTGGAGCGTGTCGCGGTGGATGTTGTGTCTGTAAGCGGGAGGGCAGTTTAAGTATCCTTTTATGAGCCGGAGGGAGCACGCACTGTCTTTAAGGAGGTGGATGCGGGCAAGTTGGAGGCCTATATCTATGCCAGATATTTCAGCGCGATTTATTGTGTGCGAGGGAGGGGTAGAGGTCACCAGGATTTTGATTTTGGTTTCCGAGACGGGGTGGGTGGCTGCTCCTCCGAGAGAAGACGAGCTTCCTTTTTTCGAGCCGTATGTGTAGACAAAGTCCTGCCAGTTCCAAGCAAGAGTACCTCTGGTGGGGGGGTATGTTAGTTGCACGCGTTCCGGGAGGGGGTATGTGATGGGGTGAGCTGGGTTTGGGGGAAGGTGGTATATGCATGCTGAGTTGGGTGAGTAGGTGTCGAAGAGGTGAGGAGGAGGGGTGGTGATGGCGGGGTTGGGGAGGTGAGTGTCGTAGATAGATTCGAGAGTGTTGTGATGTGTGGTCATGGCTGTGGGTGACGGGAGGGTGGAGAGTGCGAGGGGGTTAGCTACGAGGTATATGTCGACCATCCATCGTGTGCCGAATGGGGTAGGGGTGGGGTTGCTAGTGTGTTGGTCGGGGGGTAGGAAGGTGTTTGCGTCAGTGGGAAAAGTGTAAAGGTGGTGGGTGTATGGGGAGTTGATGTATTTGGAGTGGCGGTAGGGTGTGTGTTCCCATCGGGGGAGGATGAGGATGGTTGCGCTTGGTGTGTGAGGGGCGGTGAGGTGTGCGCTGGTGATTGCGTGTTCCATGGCGCGGCGCATGCAGTCGTGGTCGTATTTGGGGTTGGCGATGTCGGTGCCTTGCCATGTGTGTGGGGCATTGCTGCCACTAGATGAGAAGACTATGTCTTCGGGGTAGAGGGAGTGGTATGTGTTAGAGTGAAGGGATTTATTGAGGGGGTCGGAGTATAGTTCTGTATGGATGCGGAATGTGTGGCGGAGAGCTGTGAGGAGGTCTTCTCTAGTGGCCCATCTGTTACGGGTGGTGGTGGCGGGTGTGGGTGAGTTGATTTCTGAGCGGGAACCTAGGCGGGTGAGGTGGTAGACCTCCTCTTCGAACGTATGCTGCGAGAGGTAGGGGCGGAAGAGTTGGTAGACATGGCGGACGCGGGGGCCGTTATGGGTGGTGATCGCGCGGCCGTCGGGAGTGCAGAGTACGGTGGTGTCGATGGGTGTGCGTGGATGGCGAATTTACCGGTAGGGAGCATGTCGAGGTCGGGGTTGATGGGGTCGTGGTTGAATGTGATTAGGGGGTGTGACCAGGGCGGGGGTCCGGGTTCTGGGAGAATGGGTATGGTGGAGGGGACAGAGCCGGAGTTAAATGCGGAGAGGGCGGTGGGGCCGGAGGGAGTCTCACTGATGGTGTCGTGTAGTTGTAGGCATGGGGCCCAATGGACCTCGTGGAGGCGGGTGAGGTCGTGTTGTTGGCCGCGAGCACACCATTCGCACTGCCATGTGGCGGGTCCCTGAGCTGGGCGGCATTGGGAATTTACGGCAATGTGCGGGCATGTGCAGCATGTGGAGGTGGGTTCCGTGTGCTGTGGGTCATGACAGATAGGGCAGGTGGTGGGGGAGGGCGTGGGGAGGCATACCGATGTGGGGATGGAGGAGATGAGGCGGAAGCCGTCGTCGAGTTGTAACTAAATGTCCCATTCCGTGAGGTGTTCCGGGGCCCATTCGACCATGTCTTGCGTTTGGCCGTATTTTGTGTCCTTGTGTTTGGAAATGATGCGCGTATCGTCGCAGGGGGGGTAGTGGTGGTCTGAGGGGGTGAGGTATTTTGTGTCTATGTGTGTGGTGGGTGCGATGGGGATGGGGTGATTGGTGCGTGAGGTGTAGATGCCTGATGAGAGGGTGGGGGTTGAGCGAGGGAGGTGTGGTGAAAGGAGGGGAATCCAGGAGGGGTGGACAGTGGTGGGGGGGGATGCTTGTTTGGGGGCGAGGCTTGTGGTGGGGAGGCAGTTGTGGATAGTATCGGAGGGTTCGGTAAGGACAGCGGCGAGAAGGCGGATGGGGATTGAAAGAGGGGAGGTGGACCCTGTGAGTTTGGAGATGGATTTGCAGGATTTGAGTATGAAGGAGGAGGGGGTGGCTCGGAGGAGGACTTGTGGCCATGTGGTTATGTTGTTTTGCCATAGGGGAGTGAGACGGGGAAGGAGGGAAGTATGTGTTTTGCGGGGGGAGAATTCGCAATATGTTTGTTTGTATGTGTGAGGGTCGGTGATGTGTGTTGCATTGTCTCTGAGTGAGGCGAGGAGGGTGTTGTCTTGTCGGGTGAAGTGGGCGCGGATTATGGAAGCAATCGGGTTGGTGCGGGAGAGTGGAGGGATGTTGTGAAACATAGTGCCAGCGTCGCGTTGGGCTCGTACTAGGCATCTGAGTGTGGGTGGGGAGAATCTGCCTAACATGATGGACTCGGAGAGCCATTGGGAGTATGTGTTGGATATGGTGCGTATGTGTGCTCGGGCCATGTGGCCTCTATAACCAAGGGAGTTCATGATTTGTGGAGGTGGCAGACTGTGAGTTGCGCGGCATGGGCTTTGAGGGAGGGGAGGCCGTAACCGAGGTCGGAGGTGGGCCGGTGGAGGGCGGTGCGGGGGAGGTTACGTACCTAGGAGACGGCGGAGCGGAGAGCTCGGCATATTTGACCTTCGAGGGTGTCCAATTGGGAGTCGCTGGAGAGGCCGAGCTGGAGGGTGAATTGCTTGCCTATGAGAAGGCCTCGGATGACCCTGATTGAGTTAGTAGGGAGGTGGAGAGGGCGGTGATAAGGGATGCGGTAGTGTGTCACAGTTCGTGCCAGTGTTTGGTGAAGGTGAGAGAGGTGTTGAGCTCGACCCCTAGGACGAGGTATGTGTCCGAGGGGCCTATGGAGGTGATGGGTGCCGGGGTGGAGTTGATGGTGATGAATTGTGATTGGAGGCGGGATGCGAGCAGAGTGATGTTGGCAAGGGAGAGGGCGTTGCCTGAACGCCAAAGGGCTCCGGTAATGCAATATTTACGGATGTTGGCGGTCATACCTGTGTAGGCGCTGAAGAGGGAGAGTTTCCTTAGTTGGATGGCCATGTTTGGGGTCGAGCCCGTGGCGAGGCTGAGGTCGTCGGCGAATCCGTGACCAGGGTATGTGGTTGTGGGTTCTGTGGGGTCGACGTTAGTGGCGGGGGGGCATGGGCGATAGCCCCGGCTGCCCACAGTGAGCCAACGGAGAAAGGTTCTAGGAATAGGGTGAATAGGAAGGGGGAGAGGGTGTCGCCCTGCAGGGTACCCCGATTAATGCTGATGGAGGGGGTGGGACCGTATGGGGTAATGTAGTCTGTGGTTGAGACCCCGTATAGGTGTTCGCATGTGTCTACAAAGGTGGAGGGCATACCGAGTTGTCGCATGTGTTTGAACATGATGCGGTGGTCTGCTGCGTTGAAGGCGCCTTTGAAGTCCGCGTACATGACGTAGATGTCTTTTTGTGGAGTTTCGCGTCCTCTATCGTCATGATTATGGAGGAGAGGGCGTCGTAGATGCTGCGGTGTTGTCGAAAGCCGTCTTGTTGGTCGCTGAGAATGCCGTGGGTTTCGGCGTATTTCGAGCCTGCGTCTTTGATTAGTGCGGTCCATAGCTTAAGAAGGTTATTCATAAGGGCGATGGGGCGGTAGTTGTCAAGGAGGGTGGGGTCACCTTTTTTATGTAGCAGGCATGTTGTGTTGTGGCACCATTCAGGGGGGTGTAGGATTTGCGGGCGAGGAGGGATAGGAGAGAGAAGAGGGCGGAGCGGGTCTCTTGGGGTAGGAACTTGAGAATTTCGTTGGGGATACCGTCGGGGCCGGGGGCTTTGCATGTGCCTAGCGAGTTGAGGGTTTTATCGAAAGTATCGCGGGTGATCATGTCGGCAACGGTGAGAGAGGGGTTTCCTCGGGGTTCGGTGGTATAGTTGTCGGGCTTGTCCGGGTGTTCCCAAGGGGGGACGGGTAGTTCGGGTAGGGTAGCGCGTCTGAGTTCGGTGGCGAAGTGAGAGTGTACAGCTTATAAGACGGCGGAGGGAGAGGTTGCGGAGGTTTTGTCGAGGTTGGTAATGCGGTGGAGAGTCGAGGTTGCGTTTGTCTAGGAGAGGAGGCCGCTTTTTATTTTCAAGCGGCGGTGGGAGGATTTAGGGCAGGCGTCGTAGGCAGTATTGGCGCGCGTTTTAATTTTCTTAAGTATATCTGTGATGGTTGTTCGTAGTAGGTGGCGTATGCGTGCCTGGCATTGTTGTTGGATGTCGGTAGGGGAGAGATAGTCAGTTGTATTCATGAGGGTTTGGGCGAGGGGTAGGGGGGCACCGCTGGTGCTACATCTGCGAAGTTTGCGAATGAGCTTGCGTATTTTCTTATTTAGCCAGGTGAGGTTAAGGGACGAGGGAGTTGGGCGGGGTTTCTTCGGGGGTAGGAGGGGCCATATGGTGGCTGCGTGGTCCATATGTTGGGAGAGTAGTGTGGTAAGTTTCGATGCGAGGGTGTCGAGGGTATCTGGAGAGGCCGTGGAGGGGGGTGTATTGAAAATTTCTGCGTGGAGGGAGGCCGTTTGGTTGATAAGGGAGGGTGTGCTATTTTGATATTTTTTTTGTGGTGCGGTTGTAGTGGAAGTTTGAAGGTGAGTTTGCGGGTGGTGTGGTGTGTGTGAGGTGGGTTTTGGGCCGATGGGGGCGAGCGATTAAAGAGGAGGGGGCAGGTACACTCTTCCCATAAAGTCCGTTACTGGCGGCAAGCATTTAATTACCCGCCACGCACAGCCGCGATGGCCATGCAATTCGATTGGGGGGGTAGAGTAATGACTGTCGAACAACACACCACGGCGCGTTGTTCACTGACGTGAGCACCTCTATCGGCACGCTCCGATTATTGTGGGCACACACGTTGGATTTGCGGCCGAAATTTTGCAGGTCATAAAATGTGCAGGTTATGCACGCCTCTATGCGTGGCTCGGTGCACGCAATGTCGCGATAAGCCGGGAGAATACTCGACATTGGGCTTTCATCATGTTTGCACAATTGCACGAGTATCCGCCGAGTGTGTTGCGCCCGGCCGCCTACAGAGCGGCAATACCGGGAATCGCATATCGTGTGCACTAGGTTTTCTTGCCAAGTGCCCGAAAATACAGCCAAGGAGCACGGGCTAGGGACCTATTGGGCTTGAGGGACGGTTGACTTGGAGTGTAAGCACCCTAGCGCGCGGATCGCTGGCCTTTCAAGCTTTCGCATCGCCGGGCGTGAAATATGGCGCGGAGCTTTCAAAGTACCCTAGCATAGGCCTTGGTTTGGCATGCGGCAAATGGCACGGCACCATGCCAACATGGGGGATGAAATGGGTGACGCCGTGAATAAACGAAATATAGAGCGCTGATTGTTGTGCGTATTGGCGGAGAGGGGTGTGCGGGTACCACCTGTCCAAGGGTTGCTAGCCCCGCGCGAATGTGGCAGATTTTGAAACCCTAAAAATTTTAGTTGTCTTTACGAGGGGCTGGATGGCATCGGACGGCGGATTTGACGCGAAAACCGGCCGGTAGGCGTAAAACCGGCCGGTAGTTGAAAACTTATATTTACTTGGGGGAAGGGCTTCCATTTGCAACTTTGTTTGCTCGAATCGGACACCGTACGGCAAAGTTAGGCTTTTTAAGCCTCCCAAGATGTGGGTTTCCGGCCCCTATCCCACCCACGTCAAGCATGTTAACGGCACATGCCACCACACTCACGTGCTCCCATGTTTACGGAAAGCATGCTGGGATAATAAACCCGCGTGTTGTGTCGCCGATTTCGGGAGTTTTCACGAGCCAAAGTGTGTAAAATCCGAATTCCGGGGCGCCCGAATCAGGGTATGCCCGGAAATCGGGGTTGACCCGCAAACCCTAATACGTCAGTTCGTAGCCGTGACGGGCCCCATTTGTGCCCCGCTTCCGCCTTTACTTCACCGTCAGCACAAGTTTCGGTCCGCCTTTTCAACGAGCTAAAGTACAGTTAAACCCTAGAAAACCTACATGATAAACACCCGCCCTACGCGAAAGGCCCTATTTCACTAGTAACGGACTTTATGGGAAGAGTGTATTACAAAGTGGACCGCCGAGTGCTCGGCAAAGTGTGAGGGTGAGGTGAAAACCGAGCATGCAGGTGGGTTGAGGCCGAGGGGGGAGGGAGGAGTGGTGAGCCAGTGGTTAAGGCATTCTCCGCTACGGGGGAAGGTAGGGATGGGGGGTTGGAGTGGGCGGAGGCGGGATTCGAGTAAGGAGGTGAGGGCGGGGTTGCTAGTACCTTGTGTGGTGGTCGTTTGAAAGTCGCCTCCCCATAGGACGCGGTGGGTCGGGTAGTCGTCCGCTAGGCGGAGGCCCCAGGCTGCGACTTATGCGTATGTTCGGGTCATTTGGGTGCTGTGGTGTTGTGGCATGTAGGCTCCGAGGAGGAGGTAAGGGGTGCATGAGTGTGGGGTTAAGATTAGTCCAGATATGTGGGGAGTGAGGTTAGGGGGTGGGGTTAGGATAGTGGCGGATTGAAATGAGGTCCGGCGGACCGCAAAGAGAACTCCTGAGTTGGGTAGGGGCATAGGTGAGTAGTATGGTCGAGAGCTTTTGAGGACGTTATGGGGTAGGGCGAGTTGCCTGCGTGATTTATGTGTGGCGTGGTTGGTTTCTGTGAGGATAAGCACGTCAGGGTGGTGGGTGGTGGTGACGTGTTCTACGTCCATGATGGATGTGTGGAGGCCTCGGGTGTTGAGGTTGACGAGGTGAAGTGGTTGTGCGAGATGGTGTGAGAGGGTGGGTGAGGGGAGAGGGGCGGGGGGATTGGGAGGGTCTTCGGGGGTGCGGGCTTCGCGGTTGTGGGGAAGTATCGGTTGGAGGGGTGGAGGGGAGGGTGGGTGGGGGAGGGTCGAGGTAATTTGTGGGGGGGGGGGGGGGGGGGGGGGGGGGTGTTGGAGTAGAGGTAGGGGGGAGGGCTAGGTTAGGTTGAGGGCGGCAAACAGTTGGGAGCGTCCCACCGGGAGGGAAGTGGATCGGAAGATGTGGTGCCACATGAGTGAGTGTAGGGAGTAAACAGTAGTGCGAGGATCGAAGGGAGGAGGGTTATAGGTTTGGTCGGGGGGTGCTGTAGTGATGAAGTAGGTATGAAGTAGAACGTGGGTTCCACACGACCACGCGTGGGATGTGTCGTGTGGTAAGGGGTGTTAAGTATGCGTAGGACACCGACAGGCGAGGAAGAGGAAGAGTTCCCAGAGGCGAGAAGGGCGAGGGGGCGAGTAAGGAGGTCAGGAGGGGGGAGTGGTGGAGGGAGTCCACCCATGTTGCTGAGTAGTGGGTGCGGTGGAGGAGTCCGATGTGAGAGTGTTGCCATGTGAGGTCAATTAGGGAGTGGTTGGGTGTGCCAGGGTGAGGGGGTGAGCCTCTTTTAGAGAGGTTAGTCCATTGGCTAGGGTAGAGCTTATGTTGGTGGAAGTTATGAGCTTCGTTATTGGTGATTACGGTGTATGAGGCAGAGGTTGTGGAGTGGAGTTTAGATAGGGAGGTAGCAATGCAATATAAGTTTGAGAGGTCTTGGTAGTGTTCCCATTGGAAAGAGAGCACCGCGGAGGAGTCTAGAATTTCCAATGGGAGTGGGTAGGCCATATTCGGGATTTAAGTCAAAAAGGTAGTTGTGTAACTTGACGCCACATGTTGTTGAGGTAAAGTGGGCCGGGAGTGAGGTCCGAAGCGAATGCGGAGTAGTTACTATATGCTGTCGGATGTCAGGTAGGGAGGTGGGGGGGTTATGAACCTCGGGGCCGTGAGGCCCGTCTTGTGGGGGACTAATGATGATAAGCGGCCTTGCCGGCCGAGGCTTGTGGAGGGCGAGGTTGTGAGGCTCCGGAGGGTCCGTTCGTCGAGGTCTTGCGCATTTCGGCGGGTGGTCGTTCGGAACTTATGAGGGGGTTGTAAGTGTAGGGATGGCGGAGAGAATATGGGAGGGTGGGGGAGGGGGGATAGAAAAAGTGTAAGCAAGGTGTGGAAGGCATAAGGGCGAGGGTGATAGTGGGGAGCAGCAGTGACAGATTGGGCTGTCGATATCGTATCAAATGTGCTTCGGGGCTTCCGAGAGAAGCCTCGGAGCATGCCTAAAGGAGGTGGGGACTGTAGGGGTGAGGGAATACGTGTATCACTGAGAATGTTACGGGTTCGTGAGTGCCTGACTGTTTCTGTAAGGGAGGGGCGATATTTCCGGGGCAGGGGGATGCGCGGGGGGGGCGGGTGATCGGTTAATTATTCGGGTAGAACAGGTCGGGTGGGCTAAACTCAGCAGGGGGAGAACTGACATTATCGCAGCCACGGGCGAGTAGGGCAGAGTATGGGGCGTGTAAAAGGGGGGAGGGAGAGCGAGTGCACTAGGGTCTAGAGTCTGGTAATCGCAGGTAAGCGCGAGTGTCTGTTGAGTTAGGCAAGCTATCATGGTAAAAGTAAAAAAGGGAAGAAAGGTAAAAAAGAAAAGAGAAAAGCGGAGAGGCACAGCGACTGGAGCGAGCGAGGGATAGAGCGAGGGAGCAGGGGGGGACAGCCGTCTACAGAAGGGGTATGAGGCGGGCGGGGCAGTGGTCTCCGCTGGTGGCATTGGGAGAGGAGAGTGGGATTCGTCGGCGCACGGTTGGTGACGGTCAGCGAGCGGCGAGTATGGGCGAGAGGGAGCGTACATGGCAAGGGCCGGCGCGACAGGCCGGGCAGCACGTCCCGCTGCGAGTAGACTAGTGTAATTATGTGATGGTGTGGTAGCGCGAGGGGGGGAGGAGTGTCGGGGGTTACTGATCGGTGCGGTGGTTAGTGCAGTGGCATGGATCAGGCCTGTACATTTTTTTACTCGGGAAGAAAACGACTTATTGCGAGTTACATGATGATGCATTATTGATCGAACTGTCCAGCTCCTTGGCTGGGAAGCACTTAGGTGGGGAGAGGGTTTCGATTTAAGCGCGCTGCTAACAAGTGCATCAGTGCATGCTAACGGGAGGGGACGTTGGGTGCTAGACATGTCCGTACTGTGGGACGGGGGGTGGCGGTCGGCGAGCGGCGAGATCGGGCGAGAGGGAGCGTATATTTCAAGGGCCGGCGCCACATGCCAGGCAACATGAGCAACTGCGAGTAGACTAATATAGTTGTGGGGTAGGAGGGTAGCATGAGGGGGAGGGGGTTGTCGATGAGTACTGATCAGGACAGTGGTTAGTGCAGGGGCAAGAATCGTGCTTTTATAATAATTTTTTCTTTGATTAAAGAAAACGATTTTCGAGACTCATGATGTTGCATTATTGGTCGAACTTTACAGCACTGTGGCAATGACGCACTAAGATGAGGGAAAGGTGTCGATTTAAGTGCGCTTTTAACGAGAGTATCAGCGTAGGCTAGCGGGAGGGGAGGGGGGGGTGTTAGACAGGTCCTTACTGTGGGACAGAGCGGGACGATCGCACCGGTACGGGTCGTTTGTGTGGGTTGGTGAGTTAGCGGCCCGTCCCATGGCAGTTGTTGATCTGGGGGCGGCGAGGACCAAAGGCGTCTGGAGTCCTCGGACATGTGAGGGTTCCAAAGCCGTGCCCAAGGCTTGGGCGGATGGGGGTGGTTGGGGCACAGTGTTGAGTAGAGCGAGCGGATGTCCCGCTAGGTAGCTCCGGGGGTTGTAGGGGTCCACGGTGGGCGCCTTCCCGGGCCGATCCCGCAATGGCGTATGTCTGTAAGTTAGGGGGGGGATAGAGGTCGAGGACATGTTGAACAAGCGTGGATCTGAGAAGGGGAAGGAGTCCATGGGTTAGTTTATTGTTTTCGGTTTGGTTTTCGTGGTGGTAGAATGTGTTGGCGGCACACGACCAAGCCCCAGGGGACCTTGGTTTGGTGGATGTTGGCGGCGGACGGTAACGTCCGGACGCCCGGTGGGGCGCGGTGTGGCGCGCCGTTCCCTGGGAGGGGAGTTTTTTATAATCGAGGGGTGTGATTGTTCATTCGTAGTACCGTGGGGGGAACATGTTCGGATTTCTAAGTGGGTGGCGCGATAGCTGTCGGGGAGTTGAAATTCAAAACTCTGAAAGCTGCGCCTTGCTGTGTGTACCGTCTGGTGTCGCTACGGATCCATTGACATGGTTGAGCTAAGCTCGGGTGGGGAGAGGTGGATGGTGCCAGGAATTCTACAGCCATGTCCACGAGTATGTCGCTCGATGGGAGGCCAAGCCCAAAGCGAAGACGATCGGCGTTGCTCATTCGAGCTACCGACCCATCCCGGTTATGTGGTTCAGTAGTACTTTAGTAGTACTTTGGATCTTTTTACTGTCTTTGGTGACGGTAAGATACGTTTTTGGGTTTGCTAAAACCATTCTTCGACTACGAGAGTCGAGACTGCAATTGCGCGAGTCAGATGGGCGAGCGCAAAGCAGAGAGTGTCATTGCTCGTGGATTGCACCGGCTTAAGGGGCTGCCGCTAGCTAGTGTTGCTGGGGGCAGGGCATGGGGCGTTGCGCTAGGCGTTTCCTCAGTCCTCGAGGGTTAACTCGGGGATTGGGTAAGACGCGCCGCTTTTTATGTAACGCTTTACCGTTAAGGTTTGCGCTCTGTAACATATGTAAGTTAGTTTTGCAAACCTTTAGATTTAAAACAATCGGGCTATATAAATATATACCGGATGACCACTCCTCTATATTTTGATTACATGTTGGTAGCCGCTGTTTTATATCGCTAACGGAGGGAGCGGGTTCGTCCGCGGCGGGGCTGTCGGGCGCTCCCGGCGCTCGCAAAGCCCCCGGCGCTCGCAAAACCCCCGGCGCTTACTAAACCCCCGGCGCTCTCAAAGCCCCCGGCGCTCGCAAACCCCCTGGAGCTCGCAAAGCCCCCGGCGCTAGCAATCCCCCGGCGCTCGCAACCCCACCGGGCGCTCGCAAACCCCCTTGAGCTTGCAATCCTCCCGGCGCTTGCAATCCCCCCGGAGCTTGCAAACACCCCGGTGCTCGCAAACCCTCGGCGCTAGCAACCCCCCGGCGCTCGCAACCCCCCCGGCGCGGTCCGACGGGAAATGTTTTTTACCGGTTGAAAGATAAACATCGACATGGTGCTATCGGACGAGGAGCGACGCGCGCCCCACGCCGCGGCGGTGGCCCGTTGCAAGAAATCGAGCCGCGCGCAAGACATGCGGCGGGCGGGGTACAATGAGCGGCGGCACACCGACGAGGAGTTCGCGGCTGCGAAGAGGTGGCGTGATCGTGAGAGATACCGCCGCAATAAAGAAAGGGAGGCGGAGCTCAAACAGATCTCCTTTCCTTTTGTTGCGTTTGTAGCCCCGGGAACATTTTTGGGGGGTAAGGATAAGGAAGAGAGCACAGCCGCAGGTGCGTTTGAGCCGAAGAAATAAAAACCCCGTGGAGACTTAAAGAGAGCCAGCATGATCATTCCTTCCATTCCCCGCATTTGCACCCGCGCCGAGAACATGGCTTTTTTAAACGAGCAAATGGCAAGCGCCGCCGCAGATCCCCTCATGCGCGCCGCGGTTGGCTTGAGCCCGCTGAGAGGAAGCGACGCGCGTCTCGCTGCACTTCGCCGGGCCAATGACAAGCGCCGCGAGGCCGCCAAGCGCCGCCACGAAGATGCCGGCATTGAGCTTACAAGCTCGGGGAGGAGGTCCCGGGCGAAGTACACCCCCGAGGAGCGCGCCGATCGCAGTCGCAACACGCTGGCGGTCTCCATGGCTACCCGGCGTTTCGCGCCGGTGAGTGACATCGTCAGCATGGATGTGGAGGAGCCCGCGCCGCGTCGTCAGATTTCGTCAACCGTGCGTGAGAGCCGTCGTCGGACGGGCATGCTCGCACGTGACTTGCGTCGTGCTTTTTCGAGGATGTTCCCCTCCAATACGGAGCGAAGGCCGGGCGAGCTGATCCGGCGCTCGACGCCTCCGCTCTTCCCCTCTTCCCGCGCCGCGGTATACACCGCCGGGAGTTCCACCGTGGTGGGCAATTCCATGCGCGCCGAGCTATACCGCGCTTTTTTGGCTCCTCGCGCCGCGGTGACTCTATGAAGGCATGGGTCAACGTATCGGCCGAGTTCGTCCACGACGGGGACGGCTCAACCACCACGGGATTTTTCAACCAAAAGGCCACCATCCACGGCAAGGCCGACATCGGGGATTTCATCGGTGCGGTGGCATGCGCTTCTCAGAACCCCGACTCGTACTCCATCGGCGCACGCTCGGGGTGGCAAATGAGGTCGATCAAGGGCGTGCACGTGTCGACAAATGGCTATCGTGTGAGGACCGGGCGGGGTCACGTCGAGCTGCCGCCTCCATACAACAACTCGTTCTCGGGCCTCATCAACATCCAGAACACAGACGATGTGTGCTTCAAGTACTGCGTCATTGCGGCGCTCCATCCTCCGGCATCAAAGCCTACCCGGATGGTCTACTACGTTGCGAAGAAGAATAAGCACTTCTATGCGAAGTACGACTGGACCGGCGTGAAGTTTCCCACGGGCGTGGCCGACATCCGCCGCTTCGAGAATAACAACCCCGGCATCGCAATCTCATGCTTCACCCTGTGCGAGGAGACAAAGAAGGTCCACCCGCTGTCCATCTCGAAAGTGCCATCGCCGGAGGAACCGATTCATATACTTTTCTACAAGGAGCATTGGATCCTCATCTCAAACCTCGACCGGCTACTCAACTCCGGTAACAAGGACCAACGCCACTACTGCGAACGCTGCCTCCATGCGTTCAAGAGCAAGGCCAAGCTGCTGCAGCACGCTTCTCAATGCGCGGCGTTCAAGCCCATGCGGGTGTCGGTCCCCCAGCCCGGCAAAGACGGGAAAGCATCCACCCTGAGCTTCAAGGGTGACCACAAAATTATGCAGGTTCCCATGGTGATCTTCGCGGACTCCAAGGCTATCAACCACGAGACCCACGAGACGACCCCCAGCGGGAAGACCCTGCGCAGCAGCGACCACCGCTGCGTGTCTATCCGAGCCCGGGTGGAGTCCAAGGTGGCCGGCTATAAAACCTTCTCCTTTCAGTGCACCGGCGTTGACGCAGCCGATCAGTTCCTGCGCAAGCTCTACGAGCTACGCCCCGAGCTGACCAAGGAATTCACGAAGAACACCCCCATGAAGATGACCGCGAATGATGAGAAAGGCCACGCCGGAGCCGACGTGTGCTGCGAGTGCAAGAAGGCCTTTGGTTCGTGCACTATCAAGCGCAAGGTCCGCCACCACTACCACATGACGGGGGAGTACATCGGCGCGTGTCACGCTGACTGCAACCTCCGCATGGGTCTGCGCTATGTCGATATCCCGGTATTTTTTCACAACGGCAAGGGCTACGACAACCACTTAATCATCCAGGCCATCAGCCGGCTCGAGGACATCAAGAGCGCCAAACTCAGCGTAATTCCCGGATAACAGCGAAAAAATACAAGATGATCCCCTTCCGCGGATTCAAATTTCTGGACTCCATGTCGTTCTTGAACTCCGGCCTTGGCAATCTAGCCGGCAACATGGTTGCTGGTAACCCGAGGAGCGCCCCACGGTTCCACGAGGCATTCAGCCAGAAAGGACTGAACAAGACTGACCGCCTGCGGGTCAAGAGAAAGGGACTATTCCCGTACAAGTGGTTTGACTCGGTGGCCAAGCTGGACGCCACTGCGTTTCCGTCCCGCGAGCAGTTTTTCAACGATTTCAGCGGCGAGGAATGCTCGGTCGAGGACTACGAGCAGGCGCGGTGGGTGTGGGAGCGGTTCGGCTGCACAACGTTCCGCGACTACCACGACCTCTACCTTGAGGCTGACGTGCTCTTACTCGCCGATGTATTTGAAGCTTTCCGTGAGCTGTGCATGAAGCACTACGGCCTCGACCCAACGCACTACATCACCCTGCCCGGGATGTGTATAGATGGGGCGGTCCTCGAAGCCGTAAAAGTGGGAATTGACGTCGAGTTTATCCACACCGACCCGGATAAATACACCTTCTTCGAGCGTGGTATCTTTGGCGGTGATTAGCCACCGGTACGCGAAGGCCAACTCACCGGCGGCCGCTGACCACGACCCCTCCAAGCCAAACTCCAGCATCATGTACCTCGACGCGAACAACCTCTACGGATGGGCTATGCAGCAGCACCTCCCCTCCGGCGGCTTCGAGTGGAGCGACATCACGGTGGAGCAGGTGCTCAAGGGTTAATGGGACGCTGAGAAGGGCTGCTCGGTGGAGGTTGACCTCGAGTACCCAGCGTGGCTGCACGATGTCCACAAAGATCTCACGCTGGCACCCGAGCGTGTGAAGCTGGGCTTCAACGACGCAAGCGAGCACGAGCAAAAGATGGCCGGGGACGTGCCTCCTGCTCCGTGCGAGAAGCTGGCCGGGCACTTCCGCCCGCACCTCAACTACGTGTGCGACGCCCGCCTCCTCCAATACTACGTGAGCAAGGGACTGCCCGTGACCAAGCTCCACCGCGCCATGAAGTACCGGCAAACGCAGATCCTCAAGCCGTGGGTCGAGAAGAACACCGCGCTGCGAGCTCAGGCCGCCACGGCGTTCGAGAAAGATTTTTTCAAGCTATGCGTCAACAACGTCTTCGGTAAGACGATGCAGAACGTCCGAGAGGAGACGTGCTGCGAGTTTTTCACGAGCGACGCCAGCTTGCGCAAGCGAGCGGCTGACCCGCGCTTCGATCGGTGCACATTCATCGGCAACCTCGCAGGCGTGTCTCGCGTTAAGGATGAAGTGATGCTGAACAAGCCGATCTTCATGGGGGCTGCAATCCTGGATCTGAGAAAGCTTCACATGTTCCGCTTACACTATGACGTGATGTGCAAACGCTACGGCGACAGCGCGCGGCTGCTCCTCACCGACACCGACTCGCTGTGCTATCATATCCAGACGGAGGACGTCTACGCCGACATGGGGGCGATATCTGAGCACTTCGACACGTCCGACTACCCGGCGGCTCACCCGCTACACTCCGACGCCAACCAAAACGTTGTGGGCAAGTTCAATGACGAGACCGACGGGGTCCCCATCACCGAGTTCGCCGGGCTGCGCTCGAAGATGTACTGCTTCACGGTGGGCTCGAGCACCAAGCACACGGCCAAGGGCATCATGAAGGGGGTCGCCCAGAGGCAGCTCGGGATGGGAGAGTACAAGGCGGCTCTCGGCGGCACGGCGTGCACGGTCGAGCAAACCATGATTCAGAGCCGGAACCACAGGATCTGCACAGTCAGTGCCACCAAGTCGGCGCTGAACGGCTAAGACGACAAGCGTTGGATCTGCGGCGATGGTGTGTCCACACGGGCCCTTGGGCACTACCTGAACAACCGCAGCGGCGTTCATGGCGCGTAGGCGTGCTGCTCTTCAGGCTTGAGTGAGCTCTGCGGTCTTGAGTTGACCAAGACTATCCATGGTCACGCCGGGGGTGGGTAGCACGTGGCGCCCGCGCTCATCTTTGATGAGTTTTCGGAGGTATTCCCCTCGCTTACGGTTCAACACTTTCCGCGCTTCAGCCAGCTTTTCCATGAGCGCCGCCACATTTAAGTGCCCCACGGGCTTGCTGTGAGCGCCGAGCAACCCCGAGATGTCTATGACGCCTAGAAGCGAGTTGTCATTTTTTGCGTTGAAGGGGCGCGGCCCCACGCCCGAAATAAAATCTTTAATTACACTGAGCTGGACTAAGTCCTCCCGCAGGCTCGCATCCACGGCATTTGGTGCTTCAAGGCCATGCCCGTGGTCCACACGCCCTAAAACCTCCTCCATTTCATATTCATCAAACCGGAAGTCCGTGCCGTGACGCAGGCCGGCGCCAAGGAGCAACCGGACCAATTCAATCATTCCGGTGGCACTCCTCACGCGCCGCGCGCCGTCGGTCAACCTAGCTATGTTTCGAACGATTGCTGAATCGCGCCAGTGTCCGATGTAAACCATCGAGGCTAGGAGGGCGACGGTGGGGTTGTTTGTGGCAAGATCGCGGGCTGCCTGTGTGAGCATGTCCACCCGCACTTTGTATACGGTGACCCACAGCCATTTGGGCATCCTCGCTCCGGCTGATTTCTTAAGTAAAAGTTGGATTTTGGTGTTCGCGCCGGCGGCTAGCTCGTGCGACTCTCGAATCGCCCGATTGGTTCGTCGTGGAAGGGAGCGCCGGCCAAGCGACAAATATTGATCGAAGCGCCGGTCCGCCATGCCGGGATTTTCGGATTTGCGGTGGACTTAGCCTCCCACACGGTTCGCAAGGCATCTTGGGTGTCGACATCTCCTTGATCGTACTCTTCGGCGAATACCCGTACGGGGTCCTCGGCGGCCTCGATCCGCCCGCGGATCCGCGCCAAACGGATATTATTTTGCGCGGCCTGCATTTAGGCTTAATGTACACAAAATGTCATGCCGGCATGAAAAAGCTAGGAGTTTGCGACTACAGCCAAATTTCTTCTATGACCCCCGCTTGTTGGTCTTTCAAACGGTGTGTAACGTTGACTCTTGTATTGACCGATGGCGAAAAAGAAATTAAACGGGACACTGTTATTCGTACAAGCGGGTTGGTGCCGTATCCTAGTGAGTAAGTGAAACTTATACTGCGGTTGGAAAAATCAAACTAAAGCTGCCCGAATTTGATTTGGGCGGAGCTTGACGACTCAATCGAAGTTGAAGACCCGATCTCAAGTGGTTGTTTGTAAAGTGATACCGTGATTCCGGGACTCACCTCCGACGGTATTACGATGGTCGGCACAATCATTTCCATGTTCCGAAGGTAAAGAGTTCCATAAGAGCCGTGGTTTACCACCTCCGCGGTCTAGTGGGTGATAATGGCCGAATTGATTGTTCGGAGAAGCTGAAATTGAATCGTCGCCTCCATCTTTGATACTCGTGAATTCATCGCCACGTCGGCGGCATCTACGTACGTTCGGGTGGCCGCGTCGGTGTCGTCCACGTACTTTTTATTGGTGGCATCGGCGTCGGCTGTCGGTGCCCCCACGTCTTGGATACGCTTGTCGCTAAAAGAACAAGAATTGTTTACAATTAAAACAGCGACTGTACGAATTAAGTCGACATTCATGTTTGCGGTGAAAATGTATCTCCATGGAGTGAGTCCACTTCCCAGATCATACATGTTCGGTCCGTTGGGAAGTAGTAGGCCGCACCGAAAGTTATTACTACCGACAGTGACGGTGTCCGTCGTGCCACCTAGGCTGATGTAGTTAGTCCAATTCGGCCTCCCCGGGAGGTCCACCCACGTCGCCGTTGACCCCGGTGCGTTTTCCTCCACATACGTCCTCATATACTCATGCGTCACCGCCTCGTCGTCGTAGAAGGGCGCCTCCCCACTGAGCCGCACGCGCTGAAAGTAGCCGAATAAAAATCGCCTCATGTCTTGCCCGAGAATGAGACACGGCACACCCGGGTACCTGTACACCCGGACATTTACCGTTTGCACGAATTTTCAGTACCCGTACGTTTTTCGCCAATTTTGTTGTCGCCAAGTAGAGTGCGTCTCACAGGCTTGCGTGCGTTCGCCTCGTCACATAAACCGTCTTCTCCACCGCGCCAATGGTAGCGGCTCATCTCGCCTGGCCGTGCCCCCCCTTTTGGAAGTGGAAAGCCATGAACCCACGCAACCACAGTACACCAAGTAAGTATGACCCCTGCCGCGTTTCAGTGCATATAGTGCATTAGGTTCTTTATTACGGCTACGGACGGAGGGGTTGCTAGGGCGGCTCGTTACGCGATTCGCTTGTTCTCACCTAGTTCGATAACACACACCCTGCTCTACGACCTTGGGGGGCACGCATATCACGCCGTCACAACTTCAGCACAAAGGCTCCACACGCACCCAACACATATGTGCATAGGGTGGTTTGGTTATAATGCGTGTAAATTCTTACTTTGACCCGCTATGACTGTCGGCATAGATAAGTTTGGTAGGTAGGATTCTACGAATCTCAGGGTTTAGTTTTCCTCGTTCGTCACGAAGCATCAGTTTTCGAGGTCGCGCTCCCTCGAGATAATACCCTTACCGGTGCCCGCTTAGCATAGTCTTCCTGGCATAGTAATTTACTCGTGTACCGAGCTGGACACCGTTTTGACTCAGATGTCACCATTTATGCCCAGTTTCCGCTCCGAATATCAAGTTCGCGACTACAAATTACCTTCACCCACATCTTATCACCCGCGCACGCATTGTAGAGGGGCACGCAGCACGCTTCACCACCCCCCCCCCGACGCGTTGTAGAGGTGGGGTTTAACTTTGGGAATAAAATCTTTTCGTTTTTCTGGTCCCCCAACCCCCCCGTGCTGCGACCTCGACTCCGTAGGTGGCAGATACCGTAAGCTAAGAGGCACCGTTTATTTTTTGAGGTCCCGCGTAGGTACCCACTTTTCTAACTCTACCGGTGTGCCGTATTGCAGTTGTGCTCATCAAGAGGCACTGGATCCCCCGTGATGCCCAAAGCCAAACTAACCAAGAACTGGGGCGTTGTGTTCGGAGCCGCGGCACACAAACGACGGAGGAGGACCTGCCGCGGCATAGGTGGAGCAATGCTCTTGGGGAGCGGGACCTGTGCGTCGCGTGCCTAGGAGTAATGGCGCGCACGACGCCCATGGTCGGCGACGGCAATGGCATCTGCCGCCGTTGCCACCGAGGGGTGGCTCTGCCTGCCACTTTCCTTAGGTACGCGCTGCCTTCCCTGCGTTTGGCCGCCGTCTTGGTGTAGATGGTGGCCGATGGTTGTAGTAGGTACAAAGATTTCCGATACTTTTTGTTGTTTCGCTTTTTTAGGAACGATGATTACCTTGCGGCCTTTCGAGTTCAAGCTGCGAAGGAGCTGCTATGTGTGGACCCTCGGGCCTACGCGACTATCATTTGTGAGGGATGGCACGGAGACTTGTGGGAGACGTACGTGAAGACGCTCAACCAAGCTGCGAGGTCCTCCCCAGTCGGAGATGAGCACCCAAGATATGCGCAGAGGACGACAATGTGGAAGGACGTCCAAGACGGCAGCAACTCAAACTAGATGTTGGTGCTTCACAACCTTTTCTCCCGTCTATCAGCTTTTTCGTATGACTGAGCTTGTGTTGCATGGAAGTAGTGGTGGCCCTGGCTATCGCTCTATGCGGATAGTTTCGCCGCGTGGGACCATCGCCATGGCTGCCCCTCCTCTTCACGTCAAGTTGCAACGCATTGGTGACAAGACTAAGCATGGGTATTGTCAGCGTTTAACGATTGGATTCACCATTTGGGTGATTCCTACAGAAGGGGGGGAGCCCCACCATGCAGAAACGCTTATGGTGGATGTGTCCATCACACCTGCTGGGGGCGCGTTGCACGTCTGCCCTGTCACATGGCCAATCCTCCACCCTTATACTGACTATGTTACTTACGTTCGTAAAGAGGTATACATCGTCCCTTTGTTTTTATCCGATTGTCCCATGCTGTCATCTATGCTTGTGTTTAATGAAATGTCTTGTTGACTTGACCATGCGTTGTTCATGATGTTGCTGCTAGGCAGCCCGCACTGTGGCTGGGTTCAGCGACCACTTGAAGCGAGGGAATATTTCTACTGTTGGCCCCGACGGAAAGCAGTTGTGGGAGATGCACCCCAATATTTTGGCGTGGGCGCATGAGAATTATGAGGTTGATGCGAGCGTAGGTCTTACATATCCACCCCTGCGCCCCTTTAGCATCCACCCTTCCCTTTCTAGAAGCGCATGTGGTGCTTGCTACACCCCTCCTCCCTCTGGTCATGCCTCACGTGGCATCGCTGTGCGGGGGCGCGGACCCGGGAGCGGACGAAACCGTCGCCGTGCTCACTTGAAGCGAGCACTTCCACGCGGCGGCGATATCTGAGTCGGTGACCTAGGGTAGGTGTGATGGGAGTGTAACCTAGAAGAAGCTTACCCTCCCGCTGGTTTCCCACTTCACCATCCGCATTGCATGCCGCTCTATGGCATCACTTGCGTTCTTGTGCCACGCCTTGCTAACATGACCCCCCACACGAGTCTCCCGGACCTTGCCTCTATGTGCGGGGCCCATCTCACTAGCCATCGCCTTCACAGCAATGCCGGCAGCCACTGTCCCGGCTATATGTTGTTTGTGACGGTTGCTTTTTTTTTGAGCCAGGTACTGGCTAGTCTGGTGCATGCGCTCCATGCTTTGGCATCCATACTTGGACATGCTGCCCCAACGGCGGATCATCTTTGAGATCTCTACCGACATGATGTGCATGTAAGGTGTGACCCGCTCCGCTGTTGCTGCTGTGACAAATGCCTTGATGAACTCCTCACCTAGCACTCTGACCCTGTCCGCATGCGCGCCCATGGACTCCGTGCATGAGTCGTCACATCCCTTCCGGAGCTCTTCACGGTAGGCGAAGAAAAGGGACCATGCCGTGAAGCTTTTGTCGTGGTTGTCCGACCTTTGGTGATGTACGAGGAGTAGTAGGTCTTCAAAGTTGTCGAGGAGGCGAGTGCAGGTCAGTCCCGGCCAACTCTCGCTACCAATGTTTGCCTTTACGCCGGTAGATGTTTGCACCGCAATGTCCGTGCTGATTGCCACTGCCAATGTGTCCCATGCCCATGTTGCCACATCGTTTGCCATTGTCTTGTCACAGTGCACTGATATTGTAGATCGGAACAGGCATGGCACAACGCGGAGGACGACATGGAGGGTGTCGCAAATGACATGGGACAAGCAAATGGTAGGTAGGAAGGGTCCCCACCCCTCTCGCATGTTGTAGTGTTGTTGTTGCCACTGGAGGCGCTTCTCCTCTATCCGCTCCACTAACAAGTCACATGTCTTAACTCTCACGCCGCAGGGTGTTGACTCCCAACGTGCTAGTAGACCAAGCCTTTTGTTCGCCTTCTGCCGGACTTCCCCTGCGGCGGTGCAAGTGTACTCGCCAAGTGAACCATCCACATTAGGATATGGCCGCACGTGTGCCCATGTGAGTAGGTCTGCAGTCTTTCTATCCTTGCACCCCAATGCCTGAAGCTCGGCGGTGCTAAGGTGCAACTATGTTTGTGTTACTAGGCACCAGGGGCAGCAGCAGTGGGCGGAGCAACTAGCGAGACCGAGGAGCATCGCTATAAACATCAGGTCCCCCCCAAGAAACAACCGCACATTGACGTGCACTTTTTGTTGCTTGCTTTGGCTGTCTGTCTTGCTAATTGTGACACCGCTTGTCACCAGGCGCTCCATGTCTTTTGAAAGGCTAGGGAGGGCGGAGTGGAGATCCTCTCTCTTGCCGTCATCGCCAAGGTAAAATCCCAGCACCCTTAGGTTTTCCAATGCTTGCGCGCTCTCATTCTCTTTGCCTTTGAAGGCGTCCACCACGTCATAGAGCACTTTGATGCGTAGTAACGTGCCGTTGACATGTAGAGCTTTCCATATAGTGGTAGCATCTCCCAGAAACTGCATTGGCACTATCTGCCCCTCTGACAAGCTCATCTTGCCCGACTCCCACAGGTACTTAAGCCTAGCCTCAACCACTTTGGAAGGATCAAAGTAGGCGGTCTTGCTCTCATCTTCAATGGCGAAGCCTAGGGAGTGAAGGAACCGGCTGCGTTGGGATAGCACGTGGCGTTTAGAGGGCAGCAGGGGGATGGGTGTCCCTTCCGGTAAGAGCACCCTCGCCCACTCCCCATCTTGTGTCGCCTTCTTGTTGCCAAGATAGTTCACTAGTGCTTGGTACCGCCTCTCTGTCATATCTAGTGCACAAAATATAGCCAACCCCATAGAGCGATAATGGGCCTCCATAGCCCACGCTGCTCGCTGCTCTGCTTCCTTTGCGACATCAATTTTAAGTTGCATGCTGATGTCCTTGAATAGGTCGGCGTGACTCTTGAAGAACGAGACTAGGATGCCAACGAAGACCGACGTAGGGCATCCTTCTTGTGGCTCCTCTACCTCTACCAAGTTGCTTGCCTTTGTAATGTCTGAACTCTTGTATTTCATAGCCCACGTGTGCCCGTATAGTTTTGTAAAATGCTCCCTTAAATCCATACGTTGTCTTGTCATCCACCTTGCATGTGAGGTGCTGCCGGGTTGGCTATTTGTCCTTCTTATCCTAGCAGAGCGAGGAATGTACTTGATGTCTTTAGTATTCACCTTTTTCGATGCTTGAGGCTGTAGCTCTTCTACCTTGTTGTTTTGATGCTGCATCTCGGGATGGGCGGCGGGCTGGGCGGCGTGATGCGGCTGGGGGCGTATAAGCTGAGGTTGGGCGGTTTGCGTGTGCGCGGGCGGCTGCGGCTCGGACTGGACGGGCTGGTATTTGGACAGGGCGGGCGGTCGGTGGGCGGGCTGCTCATATATTTCGCCGATGTCGTCGTTGCACTCATCTAGCTCCCAATCCATTGCTCCGTCGTCGACGATAGGGAGTTGAGGGGCTTTGGAACGTCGGCGGGGCTGTCTAGGGAGGGATCCTTTTTCTTCGTCCCCCGACACATCAATATCTCCCGTTAGCCCAGCTGCTGCCTCCGCGTCCGTCGCGATAACGTTCGCAACAACGTCCGCAAATTCGCGCAAAGTGTTGAATGCGGCATCGCTAGCTTTTGCCGCATCAGCTAGAACCTGCTCGTCACCGTCGTCATCGCCGTCCGCTTCCGACCCAGACCCCGACCCCAACTCACGTAGCTTTGTAGCCATTCGCTGGCACTTTCTTTTTTGGGTTCGGCATAGTTTCCGCCAACGGGAGTCTTCGGCTTGGAGTTGCATTACAAGGTTTCCACTATGTACTTCGAGGTCACGCAACTTCGCGCGTTGGCGTGCACACTGGTCGCGTGACCTCGCTAGCGCGGATTTTAGAGACGCCACTGTCGCCCTCAACTTCTTTATCTCCCTACTAGTTTCCGCCTCCTCGTGGTCCTCGGGAATTTGTTGCTCTTGCCCGTCGGCGGTTGTATGCTCTTCGTCATATTGATGGGTAGGCTCATCTTGCGTTGCTGCTGCCCCGCCCGCGACGACCGCAACAACATTACCGGCCGCCCCTACCGATGGTGCGGCGGTTCCAACCTGCGGGGGTTTCGCCCGCTTGGCTTTACCACTACGACAAAGTATATGCTTCCAGTGCCGCTTGCCCATGGTATTTAAAGCGGCAGCTTGGCGGCGTAGCTCGGCTGGCGGTGGGTGAGCCACATGCCTGTGGCGGCAAGTCGCAACAAGGACTTTGTCGTCAAGCAGTGGTGGTAGTCGCGGGTTTCCCGTACCATCGGTGAATTTTACGATGGCGTACATATTTTCGGGTCAATGGAGTAGCTAAGCGAGACAACGCGCGACCCTTTACAATGTACTACGGATAAATTACGTGTATAAATGGCGAGATATGTCAGTAAGTACTACTCAGATTAAATGATATTGCGGAAATTGCGCTATTGTCCGAAAACGTACAGTGTGGGTGTGCCGTGGAGCAACATCGGCAACGGGCGTAAGAGAGTCATTAACAACGATGTCAAAATTTGAGAGAACTTGGGGGTCTATATACTGCCCTATATCCTCGCAGGAAAACTTGCCCACCCACGTTGGTTTATCAGTGATCCCGCTGAAGGACGTGGTTCCGGGCGGACCGGTTGGACCTTGAGCGCCGTTGTTGCCCGGGTCACCCTTGGGGCCTTGAGCGCCGGTGTTGCCGGGGTCGCCCTTGGGACCTTGCGCTCCGACGCCGTTTGCGCCGGCGGGGCCGGGGTCGCCCTTGGGGCCGTGTAAGCCCGGATCGCCCTTGGGGCCTTGCGCTCCAACACCGTTCGCTCCGGCGGGGCCGGGGTCACCCTTGGGGCCTTGTGCACCGTTACTACCGGGGTCACCCTTGGGACCTTGAGCGTCGTTATTGCCAGTGTCTCCCTTGGGGCCGTGCGCTCCGACACCGTCCGCGCCGGCGGGCTCCGGCGCCCCAACAATCGACTCGCCCAGCGGACCTGCGGGGCCTTGTGGACCGTCATTGCCGGGGTCTCCTTTGGGGCCTCGAGCGCCGTCATTCCCGGGGTCTCCCTTGGGGCCTTGTGCGCCGTCTTCCCCGTCGGCACCGTTGTTGCCGGGGTCGCCCTTAGGACCGGGTGGCCCTCCGGGAGCACCGTCACCACCCTTGGGGCCGGCAGGGCCGGGAGCGCCGTCTTCCCCCGGTTGGCCTTGGGCACCGTCTTCCCCCGGCGGACCGGCGGGACCGGGTGGTCTACCGGGAGCACCGTCATCGCCCTTGGGGCCGGCAGGGCCGGTTGGACCTGCGGGCCCTTGCGGGCCGGCTGCTCCGGGAGCGCCGACTTCCCCCGGTGGGCCTTGGGCACCATCCTCGCCGGGGTAGCCCTTGTGGCCGGGTGGCCCGCCGGGAGCGCCGTCTTCCCCCGGTGGGCCTTGGGCGCCGTCACCCCCCGGTGGGCCTTGGGCGCCGTCTTCCCCCGGTGGGCCTTGGGCGCCGTCTTCCCCCGGCGGGCCTTGGGCGCCATCCTCCCCCGGTGGGCCTTGGGCGCCGTCCTCCCCCGGCGGGCCGGTGGGACCGGGTGGGCCTTGGCCAATCCCTAAATCCCCTTCCAACAAGGCCCTCCATGGCGTGCCGGAGGCGTCAAGCCCGTATAAGTCCTGAAAACAGGCTTTGCTAAAAGGCCTAGTTCTTGAGCCGAAATCCACTTGCTTATCAGCCTGCGGGATAATGGTGTAGCTCACGTTTTGGTCACCATCGAGCAACTCCCGGCGCGAGGCCCCGTCCTCATTTTGGCCAAATAGTTTTTTAGCATACACATTGTGGATGATTCCTGTGCGCCATGGCTTTGTCTCCGTCCCTATTGTGCTCCCACCGATGTCCGTGTCATTTACACGAGATTGGCGTACACCAAGATGTCATCAGTATCCGAGCGGCTGGATTTGAGCATGTTTGCATTTATGCTGTCGTTCACGGTAATATCGGTAGTGTAAATGGTCCACCACGGATAGTCCAACGCCCCGAAATCTCGTTTTGTATGATCGACGCCGTTCAGCCTGTCGCCCTCCACCTTGAGGTGTTGCACAAGATTTCATCCTCAAAATAAATCAACGTCCGGCCGCAAGCCTGCCAAGGTGGTACTTAGGCTCGTCCCATCTAATTTGACGTCCTCGGCGTGCACCGTCTTCCATTGGTGTGATTCCCCGCCGAGCGATTGAATTGGCCCTACCAACGCCGCTGTATTGGGTAAAAGAGTGGCGCCAATGGAGATGTCGGTATCAAACCCAGCGGCAGTGATGTTGTCGATGCGGATGTTCGCCGCGTTGAAGTCGTTGGCACACGCAGCTACCGTGTCAGTGAACGCCGTCATGTCCGTCGTGACTCCCTCAATGTCCGCGTCCTGACGATCATTTTCCGTCTCCTCCACCGTCAGGCGCCCCGCTAGCTCCCGGTACAAGGATATGACCTGGCTTAGGTCCACCTCCACCGCCCGGCGGCCGTTCAGCTGCAGCGGCGACGACACTTGCCGGGACTGATTCATCGTTGTTTCTATTGAAAGCTATTTTTAGCGTCGCTGTGAAACGTCCGCCGTTGAGGTCGAGGCTTTGGCCGTCGTCGTCGCTGAGCCGGATGCTCACGTAGCTGAGGTATTGGTTGTACACATCCTCGAAGGCGTCCGACCTGTAGTGATCAATCTCGTTGGACTAGGCCGAGCTGGGGATCTTCGCTAGTATGTCGCCCACGCGCCGCGTGCGCGGGTCGCGGTTCTGAGTGAGGAGGTTGTTGTGTACGAAAACACTGCTCGTGCGCGTCATGTCCACGGTTCGGGCACCGGTGAGCTTGAAATGGCTAGCCCCCGCTCCCACATCGGAGAGGCTAGCCCCCGCTCCCACATCCAGCCCGAGGAGGTGTTGGCACGTGGTGCCCGGCATGATGGCCAACACTTTGTCTGCGTCATCCGTCCCCTCCAACGTGAGCCGGTTTGTGTTCTCGTCGTAGCTCGCCACGTACTCATCCAGCCGTCCGTCGTTGAGAAAGGCAATAACGATGTCATCGACGGACCGGTTGCCGTGAGGGAGCATGATGGTCACATCATCCACGCTCTCTTCCCCGCCGTCGTCGTACTTCAAGACGAGCGTGGCATTCCCGTGGAAAATGCTGTAATAAGTGTGCGGTAGCCAAGCATTCAACAGTCGAACCTGCAGCGTATGGCCTTGGGGGTCGGTAATCGGGTCGCGTAGAGAGAACACGTGCGTCCCGTCAACCGGCGCCGCATCGGCGTACGCCGTGTCTAGGAATAGCTGTTGTAACATCTTTAAACAATATCGAAGAAAAACTGGGATTGCTTGGCCTCGGTCAATGAGCGCCGAATCTCCGCCTTCGCCTTCCGGGCGCGCAAAAGGGCGGCCTGCATCTTCAGGCTAGCTACTCGCTTTTGCTTGACAGCGGCGGGCTTGGTGTTAAGGTCCGGGACGGGCTTGGGGTTAAGGTAGGTTTCGCCGGCCGAAACATCTCCACCAAGCACAGCGCCCCGCCCAACACCGCTAGATATTTTAGGAACGGTGTGCTTTGCATCGAACATACTTTCAAAACAAATCAGATTGCAATCGAGAAAACATATGTTTGTGGAAAATACGGTGAACTTAGGGTTACATCATATGGTATATCCCTATTAAACCGAGCGACTCACAAGCAAATACGGTCGAGCACAACAAACCAACGTATGAGCAACAAATGCGGTCACAATTCAGAAAGCGAAAAACGAACAAAGCTTTATTCCCATAACTGCCGATAGGTCGATATCGTATATTCTGAATTGGCGGGGAAAAGTAATCATTTGATTTAGGTAGTCTTCCCGGCACCCAAAAATAGGCCTTGATGATGTGCTATATTTCACTGCGGCATCTATAGAGCTTGAAATACTCGTTTCCTTCTTCAGAGCAACCTAGACACAATATTTTAATTTCGAAGCCCATTTACTGCCACTGTACCTATGGACGGTGTAAAAAGTACTATCCACAAATAGTACTTTAGAACATATTTTCTTTTATCCTTTACATTTAAAGAAAACGGAGTCGTTGTTTGCTTACAAGTTCATTCCCACACGCCATGCTGAGAGCAAAACCCCCATTGAGACACAGACTAAAAACATCGACGTTGTCTCCGACTAGGAGTGGGATCACGTGGTTGTCACTCAGTTAGCAGGCGGTTCTTCTTCATCTCCTCCAGTTTCTCGTGCATTCCCTACATCAAAAGTTGGTTGGGAGCTCGAGTCGTCGACGCCAAGCGGGCATGCTTGCTTGTCGTAGCCTTCTTCGAGAGTGACTTGATTGACGAAATCAGCCAAGCGCGCAAGGGCGCCTGCTGCTTGACCCATGACGTTTTCCACAAGAATCACATGCTCTTTAATTTCAATGCCACTGCTCCTTTGCTTTTCTGCCATTTTGAAAGCCGCGAGCTGTAAACACATAGGTTTTTAATGGAAGGAAAAGATATAATCATGTCCAAATATTAACTGAAACAAGGCAATAAAAGCTCAGCCATTGTAAAATCACCGCAGTAGTTCCAGTTCCGCAAGTAAGGTCCAAAATCGTCCCAGAGTCATGGGCGGGAAGACCAATGTACAAGAGGCGCTGAAGGAGCGCGATTGGCTTATGGGTAGAATTCAGCACCTTGCCCTCATGCTTGAACAGTGGGCCCAAGTTAAACTTGGGATTCGTGCTCCACCGTAAGGGGTCTTCACGGTCGTAGCTATCTAGCTCTTTGAGTGTCATTGAGTAAACAACGAAAATGAGCTCACCGTCGTTCTTCCACCGCGGTCCGGTGGCGGGGACTCCTCGCTTGCTCCAATACAAGATTCGGTATTGTAGGCTTGCGTTGGAATCGCGAATGGCGTCCAATGCATCCGGAAACTGTTGGTCTGATAAGAACCACACAAAGACTACCTTGTCCAAGTTGCCTGGAACTTCTTGAACGACTGAAATGCTCTTGCTGAACTCGGACGACCACGCCACGCCCCAATCGCCTTTGTTTTGGCCGTAGGAGGAATCGGCAACAACCACTCGCAAAGGCTTCCCGGAATCTTGCACTCTCTCCTTGATCAAGGCGACAACATCCGAATGCCCAAACTCGCCCTCAACCACCGAGTATTTGACGAGCACGTCTTCTCCAATGGTCATGTTTTCCCACAAGGCGGGCGACGACAATCAGATGTTGGTGTTTTGATCCGATTTGTTTTGAAAGACGGTTGTCGTCTCTGTCACTACCATCGCCGCGCTCGTGATCCCCGCGCTCAAGATCGCTCCGTCCCATGTCATTTTCAATCTCTGCATTAGAAAATGAATAGAGCAATGTCATCTACTTCCTCTCTACTCGAGAGCATCGGCGATGATGTTTGCCGCGGTGAAACGGTGTCGTCCGTGGCTACCCCGATTGAGCCGCATTTGCTTGCGCGGAGCTCAAATTACGGCACCGTGGCGTGGTGGGAGGAAAATTACGATGGTTTCGGCGTCACCGACGAGCAATATGAGGCGCTAGAGGCGATGACGTGGGGCGTGGCCCCAAAAGAAATCCGACGCTTTATTAAACGACGAGGAAACTGCGGTTCAGGATCGAAAGCCACTCCGAATTCCACGTGAAGCCGCCCGCGTTGTGTGACAAAACAATCCACGATCAAATCGTGTCGCCGCTGCCTGACCGCCCATTCTTCATGGCGATTATCGGCTCCGCGGGCACGGGGAAGACCTCTATGCAGCGAACCCAAGATCAAGGGAGCCGCAACAACCCTCTTCATCGGGCGTGGGCTCGCTAAATCGAACCTTTGAGCGGCTTACTCCAAGCCGACGGGAGGAATCGTTGGAGCAGCTTGCAAAAACGTCGACGACGATGACGACGGAGCACATCCTTGGAATGGCCGAGAAACTCGGGGTCGAGATACCAAGAAAGCTTTTGCGGGCGGGCAAACAACGCATCGCGAAATACATTGATGATGCCATGGCAAAGGGGAAGGCGCCCATGTAAAAAATCTGGGCCTATAACGAAACACACACAGAAAAGGACTCGCGCGTTTCATCGGAGAAAAACTTCACAGCCTGCGCACGATCGGCCAAAAAGTGGCTCACGGCGTTCGTGTTGTTGGAGACAAACTCGGGGGGTGGATGCTTTCGGCGGCCGCTCCGGTAGCCGCCTTCAATCCCGTCTCGGTGCAAGTATTGCGTCGGCCGGTGCGACTGCCCGTGGGATTGGCGGAATTGCGGGCGGCGTCGAGGGGGCTCTGAATTCAGGCTCGGTAGATCTTGATAGCATAAAAGGACACGCGGCGGCTGTCCGATCGGCGTACGGCCAGATGAGACCACCTGGCTCCCGACTTGAGAGAGGCGGAGGCAAATGACATTTTTTTTCTACCGCGATATCATAAGCAACCACGATGCAGCAAGACGCCCGCAGCTCGCTCATCGATTCGTTCGTGTACGGGAACAAGCCCCGTGCCGCCCCCGCCACCAAGAGCCGGGTTCACATCTTCCCGGAGAATGGCACGAGCGGCTTCAGTCCGGGCAACACGATAAAGTTTGTTCTCCCCACCGGCAACCTAGGCCAATATCTTAACACGCGGCAGAGCTACCTCAAGTTTCGCATGCAGAATCTCGATGCTACGGCGGCAAATAAGTTAAAACTTGACGACTCGGCGCATGCAATTATGCGTGCGCTTAAGGTGAGCGCGTCCGGGGAAGCCGGCGGTGGTGTGCTCGAGCACATCGAGGAGTACAACGCTCTGTTTCACGCCCTTCTCGACGTGACGGGAGATGCAAATCAGGTGACGTACGCCGGCACGATCGCTGAGGGATTTGGACCGGAGGTTGACGGCAACGCGTCACGTGTGTTTTGTATTCCGCTGATGAGTGCGGTCGTCGGGAGCATGCAGCAAAAATACCTGCCCGTCGGAGAGATGGCACGGACGCACTTGACCCTCGAACTTACTCTCGGAGACCAGGAGAAGATCCTAGATGACAACCGACCGTGGGCGGTGAAGGACGTAGAGTACGTGGCTGAAATTATCCGTCTGGACCCCACCGTCGATCGAGCACTTTTGGAGGCGAAAGCGGAATGATCGTCGTGCCCTTCTCGACATACTCGCAGCACCGTTGGATCGCCTCCAACGGCTCGGGGTCCATGTCAATGGCCTTTTCATCCCCGTACAAATCGCTGAAGTCACTCGTCGCAATCTTCCGAAAAATCGCATAGAGTCATGATGATATCTCGTACGTTACGAAGCGCGCCAATCCACACGGCGACACCGGGCGGTACCAATTCACAATCAACGGTGTTCTTACTCCGTCAAAGCACGTTGAGAGCAACCCGGAGGCGTGTGCGGAGGTGACGAAGACCTTCCACGCGTACGGAGCAATCGATCATATCGGGAAGCTCACAACCGTCGATTGGACAGCCGGAGAGGGGAAGTACCTCATTGGATGCGACCTTGAGAGCCAGAGCCACAAGTCGATGTTTAGTCAAAACGGGGTAGACGTGACCACGGGTGTCTCCCGCCTCACCGTTCAGTTCAACTCACAGCTTGCGTCGAACCTCTCCGTCGATGTCTTTTCCCACTACGATTCGTTCGTTGTGGTTATTGACGATGGGCAGGTTAATGTTTTCTAGTGAAACATTTTCGCCATGTACTAGCAAATGGTCGCACGCCGCAGGATCGTGGTGAGCTCAGCTGAGCGCTTGAGCGGGGAAGGCTATGCCCTCACAGTTCGCACGCCCGCGTTTCAGAATGGCTCCGGCTTCCAAGGACAGCCCCACGTTCGCTTCGCACTGGAGTGGTCCACGCCGATCATCGGCTTCACTGGCGTCGAGGCTAGCCCTCTTTCTATTTTGCTGTGCTCTCCGTCGATACAGCAATCTAACTCGCACAAGAGCTGGGCCGCGGCGAACAACGATGCTGTCCTAGCTCTTTTGCAGTCTTGGCGTGGTGACAACGTCTACGGAGAGATGACGGACAGCCCTTTTGTTCAAAGCAACATTTGCGCCGGGATATGTGACGGCTCGCGGCTAGTTCGCGGGGACATGTCGTTCTACCTCCTTCAAGGCCCGAGCAAGCTCAGAGCAAGCGTGCTTCCGTGGACGCCCAATGTCATAATCGACTACACCTTCAGCCTCGTGTTCTGGGTGGAGGAGCCCGAGCGAGGGATATCTCCTCCTTTCTTTCACTTGTGGATGATGGCCCACGGCCCAAACGAAAGGGTCCCCGTCGACTTCCGCACGTTCCGGATGGATCGAAACGATGGCACGAGGTGGCAGGTGGCGGTCTCCCATTGCTCGTTAATTCACCTCTACGGCTCGCAAACCTACGGGCTTGCAATCACGAGCAACACCTTCGTCGATGATCCCTACCAAGGCCTAAGTGTCTTGGGATTTCTGCCAGGCTCACGCATGCTGGACGCGTTGAGCTACGTCGGCCAAAAGCTCACATTGAAAGGGGTGAACGAGGACAGGGTGGGGATTCCGATCCGGCGTACGATTGACAACGTGGGCGAGATCGATCTTCAACTGCGGACTGCGACGCACTTCAGCCCCCTTGATGGCAGTGAGACTACGGCCTATGTTATTTGTCTCACCTTGTACTAGTTTCCTGACGAAGCATGACCTTCCGCCACACACTTGGAACGGCGTTATTCCCCGGAAGCGTCCTGCGTGAGGGGCTATACGAGGGCTTTGTAGAGATCTTCGCAGAGCATTCTGAAACCGGGAGTATCCTCGAGGTTGACGAGGACGACACCCCCCCGGTACTAGCGCAGAGCTCGATCGAGGCCAACCCCGCCGACGCCTCCAGCGTCACCATCACGCTTTCTTTCTACGACACGTAATAATTGACCCTCGTCCAAACCAATCTGTGGCTGTCGGACACCAACCGCCCCAATATCACCACGTATCTCCCGCCGTGGAACTACCTCATGGGGTTCACCACGAGCATCTGGCAAAACAGCATCGGGAACACGAAGGATGACCCCCGTGTTATTACAAGGCTTGACGTTAGCGGAGTCGACACCATGCCGGGGACTATTTTCTCCGCTCAGATAAGAAAGGATGAGTGAAAGCGAACCAAACGTTCATATCGAAAGCCCACTATTGGAGAGGTGGCGGACGCATGCAAAGAAATTGAAGCGCATGCACGGCGCCGCGCACTCCCTCTTCAAGGGGCGTGCGGACATGGCACTATTCGCGACAGTTTCCTCAGTCTTGGCATGGGATGTCTCAATCTTACGTATGGAATCGGGCAGCCAACGTTCTCAGCCGGGATACCCGTGATCGTCAACGGTTGCATGTTCCTCCTGAGCGGGTCCGTGACGCTGGTGAATAGGGGTCTCGAATGGCCAAACAAGGCGGAGCGGCGCAACGACTACGCCTCGCGGTACGGCGAGGTGGTCCGCGACATCGAAACCGAATGCACGCTTCGCCACCTCCAAGATGCTGAGTACGCAAGCGAGGCCGACTTCATCCGGCAGATGAGCACCGAGATGAAACGGCTGGAGGAGAGTGCGCCGACCATCCCGCGGTGCATCGAAAAATCTCACTCTACTCCAAAGTAAGATGAGCGGCGTAACCGAGGTCCGCCTCTACCGCAACACCGTCGATGTGGTGCCGGCGGAGTACACCAACGTCACTGCGGCGGTGCTCAACTCATCGACGAAAACCCACACCACCGGCATCAAGCGGTACCTCGACGGCGTCACCACGGTCGGCGGGCTTGCGGGCGGGACGACCCACTACTTTAGGGTGGAGCTCATCGACGCACGCGGCAGCACGGCGGGGCCGCAATCGATCGGGAGCCACACGACGGCGAGAGGAACACAAGATGTTGCGTATTCGGGAATGGATCAAACAATGTGGGTGATACCCGAGGAGCTTTTGCACGTCAAAGCGTGGGGGGCCGGTGACTCATCAAGGTCCGATAATCGTGGAGGGGGAGGGGGATACAGCGAGGCTATCGTTCAAGTTCCGGCGGGTGTCATTGAGGCTATAGTCATGGTGGGGAGGGCGGGGCATTCTTTGAGTCAAGGAAATGCTTACCCCGCGGGCTACGGAGGTGGTGGGCCGCTTGGTTTAGCACGCAATCCTAATGTAGGAGGCTCCGGGGGTGGCGGTCGCTCTGCACTGCGGTGGTTGGTAAACGGCACGATAGAGCATGTGATCACGGCCGGTGGTGGGGGTGGCGGAGGAGATCCCGGCGATCCGGGACGGGTTAGTGGAGGGCCGGGGAGAGGACGAACGGGCGGACCGGCGGATTATTCAGCCCAGTCGGGAGGAAAGCAAATGGAAGGATGTGTTTGTTTCAATCGAGAAGGGTCGGGCCAGGTAGACGGATCAAAGTATCTCGGAGGTTCGTCTATTTCCGGTTTTACAGGTGGTTCCGGTGGAGGCGGATTCTACGGTGGCGCCGGCGCCGGAGGCCGTGGAACGTTTACTAGTCTTCGCGGCGGAGGTGGGGGATTTGGGTTCGTTGGTCGGAATGGCACTACCGTGCTTTTGGGAAACGCGAATGGGGCTCGGTAAACGACACGGCTGACTCGGATTGGCGGGTGGACACCGAGTACGGGGTTTCGTACATTCACACAAGGTGCTTGCGTGGAACGGGGACAAGCACGGTGATGAGAGACGATCCCGACTACATGCGTATGGGTGGTTCCTTAGGGAATGAGGGAAAGCACGGGTTAATAGTGGTGAAAGGAGTGACACTTTGAATTCAAGCGCGCCGGGAGCGCCCGACCGCCCTGCCGCGGACGAAGCCGCTCCCTCCGTTAGCGATAAAAAACAGCGGCTACCAACATGTAATCAAAATATAGAGATGTGGTCACCCGTTATTTATAACGATGGTTATGATAAAAACTTGATGCTTGTCGAGACACAGTACGGATGCTTGTTGAGACACGTGATAGTACCCTTATCAATTTCGCCGAGAGCTCGATACATATACAGGTACCGAGGCACCGCTGCGGCTCGTTTGTAGCTGCAGGTACCGCTGCGCGCCGGCCGCTATATTGGTATTGGTACGGGTACCGCTGCGCCGGCCGCGATCTTGCGCCGACATCGACTACTCATTTGCAGCGGCCGCGCCGGTTACCGACGTCGCTCGGTGGTCGTTCCACAGCGGGAACGGCCGACCGCCCCGCCGCGGACGAGGACGGGTGGGACCGCGGGCCCTTTCGGACCCAACCGCTGCGGCGCGAGGCGGAACACGTCGGTAGCCGACATCGGGCGACGCGCGGAGCAAAATCCCCCTGCGAGGAAAAATGCATAAAAAGATCTGGAAAGAAGAGAGGTTTTTATATAAATACTGTTTGACGTCTTTTTTACAGGTACGACAGCGGTACCGACATGCCGCCGACGCCAGATCCAAAAATGTCTCCGCGCCGCCCTTTTCTCCAACACACGCGCTATTCATACATTTGTACTTTGAGAATGTTTGCTTGGTGGCCTCCACTGCTTTTCTTGTAAGAAAGTTTTTTATCTGATGTTAGAAACAATCACGAGATAGGAAAGTCATAAACCCATACCATGCTCTTAACACCTAAAGAGGTACCCTACTAGCCGCGGAGGCTGGTCAAAATGGCGCGGTATGCGCGGTATATAAATATTATGTATAGGTATTCTTTGTCAAGAAAAAATAAGCCATATACAAATACATGTACAGGTGAATGTGCGTCGGTTCTGCTCGTTAGCATGAGTAATGAATGGCTCGTATTGATTACAATGCAGGTACCTATATTTAGTATTAACCTGCGTATTTACCTTCGAGTTTCGATATGCTCGGCAAGCGCGATACACGGTGCCGTCGGACGCAATCGGTTCACTACCCACTCAACGGCTCAGGAATGCACATCAAGGCTATGCTGCTGCCTTGATCGTAAGCCTCACTATTTATTCTGCACAATCATTTTTCGCTGAAGCTAACTTGCCCGACCCTTAGACGGCTGCATTTACGCACTGTTCAGCTACAATCCTGTCAAGTGTCAATCCGGAGACCAAGTCCGAACGGGACTCACCAAAACAACTTACAGTTGCTATCATGCCTCTGTCACGGAAAGCTAATAATATCGCATGTAGAACAAGGATGCAAATGTTGATGTTGTTGGCCGTACTCTTCGTGGATTCCGTAGCGTGTATATCGTACAAGACGATTAGGTCCCCGGAACTCATTGCGGCTAGCGCGACGACAAAGAGCGCCGCCTCACTGCATCGCCCCAACCGACTGCCAGACCTTGACCTACTGAAGCACATCGCCCATGAGCATGCACTCGCTGAAAAGAGGACGGCATGTAGGGGAGGAGGCTCTCCTTTCCACGTTCGGGGTACGGGGCACTGAAAGGCCATGCGTTCTTTTGAGCCCTATTATACCCTCATGATGCGTTGCAATCAACGTTGCTATCAATATTGTGGCTTCGCAGAGCATACTTTATTTCGAAACACCCGGTGAAAACGATGTTGATGAGTAGTACCAAATATTTAATTCTGTAAGGAAAACACAACCACACCGGTAAAGAAGCGGAAAGAGAGGAAAGGAGGCCTAAAAGGGGAGAGGAAGGGAGGCCTAATCAAACGCCTAATGCATCAAAGCAAGGAGGTACGCAACAGCAGCTGCACCACCCTCCTGCAAGGCATCAAGAAGACAGAAACCCAACGTCCCATGAATAACCACAGAAAGGCGCTGCATAGACTCACGACGCACATCCCCAAGAAATGGCGGAAGGGGACAGATGTAGACCGCCGTACAAATAATCGTTTAGTTTTATTATCGCTATTTCATTTATAAATGAATGTGATGCTATATATATCCCGGACACGTCATGTGCGGGTTGGGCCTCCCTGTTTTTTTTGCTTTTGATTTGCAGTTTTCCTTGCGGCTTTTTCCTACAAGAAATAACTTCACTATCTCTTTCCGGACGTAAGTGAGCGGAGTGTTGGACGCGCTCGAGCACACGTGGGAGACTGGGGTGATCGGTGGTTGTCATTTCCAAGGGCATTTCCTTGGTCGCGCCGCTGTGCGGCTATCTTCAAACCTGACCAAGTTGGTGCAGGCCTGCCGACTGAGATGTCGTACGGGATGCTTTCACGGCGTCATGATCGGAGTAGTGGACCGCCCCGAAATCACGCACGCCGAGCAGCGCTGCCTCGACAACGGACCGCTCACATTGGTCGGTGGATACTCCCTCTCGTATCGCGACTCTTTGCTATTTTTTCCATTCCCGCTGTTTTTACATAGAAATGCGACTCAGGTCGCGTAGTGCCGCCGCGAGACTTGTGATGCGCCTGTGCTAAAGAATATTGCGGTAATGAATTTTTATCGGCACTATTTATACTTTTGTATTCATTTATGCTATTTTGTTGGAGTTTGGAAGTACAATGTTTACACGGGTAGTCTAGCCGGCCCCGTTAGGGGGCCGACAATGGGGACAAAGCGAGTGAAAGGAGAGAGATGGCGGCCGGCAAAGGCACCGGCATGGCCGGCCGACCGCCAGTAACGGGGAAATAGAGTACCACTTTTAGTACAACACAAGGTACTAAGATAAGGACTAGCTACCTTGTACATGAGCTGTAGAGGTAATGCAATGCTAGTCCTAACACTCCCCCTCAAGGTAGCTTAGGTCTTGTTGTCGCCCTTGCTTGTCTTCGAGGAAGGAGTCATCTTGGTCGTAGGCGTTATTCCGGTAGCGGTATCTCAAGCCGGGTAGGTGACGCTACATGTGTTCACATGAACGGGATGCTATCGGCGAGTTGCCGACAATAAACTCCTCCAAATGCACTGCGTAATGTACTAGTCTGACATGTGGCGGGAAAACCGTCCACGGGTGAATTAGCTATCGCATAAGAGCGTCCGGCAAGGACGGGGAAAAGCCAACAGAGCTGCCACAAGCGTGTAGGCAATCGAAAAGAATAGTCGGGCGCTATCGTGTCGACTCCCCCTCCTTCCCCGTGGGCAAGGTTAGAACCTCGCTTTGAGCAACGCGGAGTTACCTCGGGAAAGAACAAAAACAATACTATTTAAAGCACGCGCGGGCCGATTTTTCGCGAATCGGTTTGAATTTGATTCGAAACCATGTCCGGTCGATAGCATCGGTGAGTTGTTAGCAGGGTGGTGTAGACAACCAACTGTGGCGGTTAGCCTCCTCAAGCTAAACGCTAGCACAAATCAATTCTTATTTGTCTAGTTATGTCGTTGCAAGATTGCAAAATGATGTTGTCGAGAGACGCTAGTGAAAGATGTCTCACTGCTTTACTTAAGCAATATATGTTGTAATTGAACAATGGAATTGTTAGATGGTTTTGTCACTTCCCTCTTATGCGCTGGGCTTAAATAGGTTTCTGCCCAGATAGCTTACGCCTGCTTGCTGCGCTTACGTGTCAAGCGTTAGGGTTGTCTAACCGTCGTCATCTGTCCAGAGACGCGGCTCGTCTAGCATTGAGAATCACGACGCGGTATGTTCTGCTGGCAAAGAACTCGCTGAGGCGCGTCATCTCGCTAGTTAGATTAACAGTGCGTACATGTACGTACCGGGAGGTACTGGTCGTACAATAGCATAAGCACCCTATGAATATTGCAGTAGCGACGTACTCACGTGTGTACGTCCGTCCGATGGAAAAGCACGAATTGGAATTAGTAACGAGTACATGTACAATGTCTTGCAATGTACTTTTGCATGACGGTACTCGTCACATTCGTACCCTCCCCCTCTTGACAGATCAATGAGGCCGCCGCGAGGCACACCTCCGTGGTTTAAGCTCCTTTACTAAAGCAGTTAGTGGGACTCAGGAATGCGCGCTGGGTGAGCGTGCATGAAGTCGATGTACGCCTGAGTCTTGGCAAACTTGAGCCATTGGGGCGTCTCCAAGAAATCTTGTAACGCTGTGGTCCGGTGTACTTCGTTCAACCGGTGCCAGACAGGTGGAATGTCGTCATCGCTAAAGTGTGTCATGAATAGCAAATACTTACCTCGTCGTCTAGGTAGCGACTTGATGCACACAGCAGAGATATGCGAGACATCAAACTCCTCGTCGTCTCCTTCATGTACAATCACCGGGACATCTGGTCGTAGCGGAGCGGTAGAGCAGGGTCGTAAATTGTTGACATGGAACTCATGATGTAAGCGTAATGTCGCTGGAAGTTTCAATCTGTAACTGTGATTCCCAATTTGCTCCTCCACTGAAAATGTTCCAAGCTGTCTGTCTCTAAGATTCTGGTTCGGTTGTCTACGTAGAAAAAGGTTTGATGTGACGACTGACACCCTCTCTCCCTTAGCGAAGTGTGGCGTTGTAGACGGTTCTGTGCGCTCTTGCATCTCGTCTTCGTGTAGCTGTAACATTGAGCGTACCAGAGTATGCACGTCCTGTAACAATCTTGAATCGTTATGCTGCGTCTTGCGAAACTAGAATCGATGGTCGCATGCTGAACAGCAGGTCATGAGGCTCCTCATGAGAGAATCCAAAATTTACCTCGAACGGTGTGTGCTCAATTCCGAGTGCACGCGATGCGTTGTACGCAAATTCCACTTGTGGTAGTAGCGTTGTCCAATCAGAGCCATCATAGCAACAAAAACAACGAAGAAGCTGCTAAAACGTGTTGTTCACGCGCTCTGTCAGTCCTTATGTTTCTGGATGTCGACAGGAAGACATGTACATGCGCGTTCCGAGGCGTTGCCAAAGTGTCTGCCAGAAGGCACTGAAGAATTTCGGGTCGCGATCGCTAATCAACACACGGAGCGGTCCATGCAAACGGTAGACTCCCTGTAGAAACAAAGTTGCAGTTTCATCGGCAGTAACAGTCTCTGTACACGGCAGAAAATGGGCCATTCGGGTTAGATGGTCTACTACAATCAGCACAATGTTAAAGCCATTGCTCTCATGCAAGTGTGTCAAGTAGTAAAGACCAACCGTATGCCACGGTCAGGGTGGAATAGGCAGTGGGTAAAGAGTCGCAGCCATCTGCGGTCGAATCTTTGCTCGTCGACATACAACGCAGCGTTCACAAAAATCTTTCACATCTTGGCGAATTCGTTTCCACCAGAATCTGTCGAGTGCTTTAGCAAGAGTGCTAGCAACTCCTCTGTGACCAGCTGACGAACTTTCGTGCAACTCTGTGATCAATCTCAGTCGGAGCTCAGAGTTTTGTGGAATACAGAGGCGATTGAGGCGCCAAAAATAGCCGTCTCTTGCTTCAATCCGGCTGTCTTTCGTCCACTCACCCTCGTCCCCATAAAACGAGTCTTGGCAGTACCCCTCGCGAATGAGATTAGCGAACTCGTGATACAATTGCAACGCGTTAACGGTCAGTAAATTTAAATGCGCGTCTTCAAGAAGCAACAGGGACTTCCGTCGTGATTCTCGATATGACGGAACCTCGCCATCCCAAAATAATGGAACTGTGGCGAGAGGTACGAAGCCTGGACGCCGGCTTATCGGGTCAGCTTCGTTTAGAGCTCCCTTGCGATATGCAAGTGTCATCGAGCCTACAAACGGTTGCAAATCATGCAGGTATCTTGCTTGCCGCTTGTTCAGCATGTTGTTCGGTTGCCTGAGCAGATGTCGCAGTGTGTCGTGGTCTGTTACGACAAGGAACTTAACTCCGCGATCGTTTGAAATCGAGTTAGGGTATCCGACGGCGCGAGGCGCGCGAGAAGTGCCAACGGGTTGATTGAGCTAGTTTGTTTGTTGCTCGATGCTAGTCCGCGGCACGGTAATGACTTTCGCTTCGACGAGTTTTATACAAATGAGGTATTGGGACGAGTGGATCATGGTCATGGCCTTGAAACATCAAACGCCATCGACGCAAGCGTGCGGGAGGATTTGGTCCGCCTCAGCGAAATAAAGGACTTCATTTCGGGCGTTGGACCTCGACCCTTCAACGCAAAAATAGACAACTCTTTGCTTGGCGTGACCAACATAGCGGGTTTGCTCGGTGCTCACAACAAACATGTCGGACAGTTAGACATCCCGGCGCTCATGGACAAGTTGGCTGAAGCGCGGAAATTGTTGAACCGCAAACGTCGGGAATATCTCCGGAAATTTATCAAAGATGAGCGCGGGCGCCGCGTGCTTCCAAAGCCCGGCGTGACTAAGCATGGTATCGGTCAGCTTAATACCGCCCAGCTCTCCAAAGCACAACGAGCTACACGTCTACGCGCCATGAACGCCGCCGCGGCTGTTTAGGTAGTGACCATGGGCCCGTGTGGTCACTCCGTCGTCGCAGATCCATCGCTTGTCGTTGTAGGCGCTCAAGGTGCTTTTAGTCGCACTTACTGTGCCAATTCTGTGGTTCCTAGACTGGATCATCGTCTGCTTCACCGTACATGCCGTGCCATCCAAAGCTGCTTTGTATTGTCCCATCATGAGGTCCCGCTGCGCCACCGCTTTTTTGATTCCCTTTGCCGTGCGCTTGGTTGACTCCCCCACCGTAAAACAGTACATCTTCGACTTGAGGCCCACAAACTCGCTGATAGACACACCGTTTGTTTCGACCTTTTCCCCACCACCTTCTTGTTCATGCTCGAGAAGAGCGGGTGTTCTGAGGTGTAGTCGCTTTGTGTCGAAATGCTTTGCCATTTGCCCCATGTCTTTATATACATCCGGGGTCTCGATGTGGTAGCATAGGGAGTCGGTATCGGTAAACAATAACCTTGCCTTGTCGCCGTAGCGTTGGCGAATCACGTCATAGTGGAAACGGAACATCAACAGCTTTGAACGGTCCAATATGGCGGCCCCCATGAAGATTGGCTTGTTTAGCATCACATCATCTTTGATCCGAGACACCCCCGCAATGTTCCCTATCACATTACACCTCTCAAAGCGTGGGTCTGCCACTCTTTTTTGCAGCTTGTCGTCGTTCGTGAAAAATTCATAGCTCGTTTGCGTTCGCACATTTTGCATTGTCTTCCCGAACACGCTATTGTTGCAAATTTTGAAAAGTCCTTTTCGAACGCATTTTTGGCCTTTGATCGGAGCGTTGTGTTTTTCTCGATCCATGGCTTTAACGTTTGTGCCTGTTTATATGTCATTGCGCGGTGGAGCTTGGTTACTCGCAGCCCCTTTGCGAAGTAATACTGCAAAAGTCTGGCGTCGCACATATTATTGAGGTGTGGGCGGAAATGACCCGCGAGTTTTTCACATGCGACCCCCGGTGATGTTGTTGAGCTTTTGGTTTTAATACCCGCGTCCGCATATCCTAGTGTGACCCTTTCCGGGGCAAGCGGAAGGTCGTTATGACATTCGTGTAGTTCTTGGGGATATTCCAAGTCCACCTCCACAGAGCATGCGTTCTCGCTTTCCCAATTTCCATTCAACACTTGATCGAGGGATATGTCGCTCCACTCGAAGCCCCCGCACGGAAAATACTGCATTATTGCCCACCCGTAGAGGTTGTTTGCGTCGAGGTACAATATGTTGGACTTCGACTTGCTTGGATCGTAACCATCGACCTGGGGGTTATTTGCTTAAGCATACCGGTGGGTAACGACCGACACACCTGCACGAATCCCGGTCTCGAAAAAGATGTACTTGTCCGGGTTGGTATGAATAAGCTCGATCTTGGTGTTCGTTTTGAATGCTTCTAGAACAGCACCGTCGATGCACATTTCCGGAAGTGTTATGTAGTGGCAAGGATCAAGGCCGTATTGTTGCATACAAAGTTCACGGAACGCTTCGAGCACATCCGCGAGAAGTAACAAGTCCGCTTCCAAATATAGGTCGTGATATTCGCGGAACGTCTTGCACTTGAATTTCTCCCAAACCCATACCGCTTGCGCGTAGTCTTCTTCGGAACACTCTTCCCCGGATAAGTCATTGATAAACTCCTCGCGGCATGGGAGGACCAAGTTAATGAGCTTCTCCACCGAAGAAAACCACTTGTAGGGGAAGACCCCCTTGCGAGTAACTCGAATAAGCTCGTCGTATATAGCTCGCATATATAACAATCGGGATTGTCATCTTTTTGTGTGTGCTTTTGAAGCTCATTGTTGGGGCGTCGCCGTTCTTGTCAGGTTTGGGCACCGAAACCCGCATGGGCTTGAATGCGGCACATCGGTTTATGTAATCTTCGCGATTGTCGCGACTCTTGAACCCGTGCAAGCACGTAGGGCAGTAGAACCGTTGGTCCTTGTTCCCCGAGATGAGAGTCGATCGAGGTTCGAGATAAGGATCCGATGCTCTTTGAAGTATAGCAAGTTCACTAGGGTCGTAGGTGATTGGACTTTTGACATAGACATTGGATACACTTTTTTGTTCTCAAGTGAAAAGCACGAGATTCCGAAACCATTATTGCTTTTTTTCAAACCGGCGAATGTCCGAGATGCTTGCGGGAAATGACACGCCTTCCCTGTCGAAAGAACCGTAGAGCTTGTCTTGATTTTTCTTAGCCACGTAGTAGTCGATGCGGGCTGGCTTAATTGTTGGTGGGTTTGTGGCAGCTGCAATGCAATACTTGAAGCACAAATTGTCCTCGTTGCGGATGTTGATGAGCCCGCACGCGGAGGTATTGAATGGTGGGGGCACTTGAACGTGGCCTCGGCCTGTGCGCACAGTGTAACCATTAGAGGAAATGGAGAAGCCTATGATTCCTTTAAATCTCCAACCTGACTCTTCAGTGAGGGAATAGTTTTCCGGGCTTACAATCTGGGATGACAAATGTGTTAGTAACGCCCGAATGTCACTTTCACCGTGAAGAGTGTTTTTCATATTCAAATACCCGATGACATTTATCACTTCACCATTACCATCATCTTTTGAGAAAAGTGCGCTCAATGTTAGCCACACCTTAAAAGATCGCAGGCCGCTTGGGTGGTGGAACAAAAGGCGGTACAATTCGATCCGGACTCCGTTAATGACTTAAAAGTGATCTGTAGCTTCATAATATATGGAGCGGGTGGAAGGAAAGCGGGGCGGGGTAGCTTGGCCCAAGAATACTGGCCTAGATCGTTTCATTCGTTCCTCCCGAATGCGCTTGAGGGCCGCAGCAATCTTCCTTGCCCCCACGGATAGCCTTTCTCGGGTGGCCTCGGCTGGATTTCCCGGGTGGCCACATTGCGGCGGAGAACCTCACGACGCATCGCGGCTCTCTCCTCCCGGGGGAACCGAGCCCGGGATCTCCTCCCCGTGGGGGTACATGTCCCCGCCGATGAAAGACGCCTAGCCAAGGCCTCGGCCCGACGTCTCTCATTGGCGGCACGAAGCGCGGGGGGATAGCGGCCTGTAGTACGCGCGGCCGCCGATTCACGCAACACTTCGGTCATAGTGTTTTGGTACATGTTGCGGTAGTAGGCCGCGGTTGGAAGCTCGGATACGGGAGGCACTCGGATAGAAATTTTTGCTGGTGATCTTTGGTTATATTATTTATCCCCTAGAAAAGAATTATCCCAAATTAAACGCACCCTAATAATTTGCCGGAGGTTTCGGATTTTCTGAAGGTGCGTTTGGAATTGCCGGGGAATTCTTAGGGTGCGTTTGGAATTGCCGGGGATTTCGGATTTTCTGATGGTGCGTTTGGGATTGCCGGGGAATTGGGATTTTTTTTGGTGCGTTTCGAATTGCGGGGGGTTTCGGATTTTCTGACGGTGCGTTTGAAATTGCCGGGGGTTGCGCCCCTGGCCGGGCGCCCCGGGCCTATCTCCGATGGATTGGTCTCCAAATTCTTAGGGTGAGTTTGAAATTGCCGGGAGTTTTGGATTTTCTGATGGTGCGTTTGAAATTGCCGGGGGTTTTAGAATTTCAATTGGCTCTATTGGAGAAAGGCCAACGCGCCCGGCCAGGGGCGCATCTGACGGTGCGTTTGAAATTGCCGGGGATTCTAGAATTTGAATGGGCTCCATCGGAGATAGACAAGCGCGCCCGGTCAGGGGCGCATCTGAAGGGGCATCCGATTTCCTTGGTCGTCCACGGGTCGGGCGCACGAACCGTCCCGTAGATTATACTTTTCGGCGATAATACTCGCGATTGTAGTCGGGGTTCCTTTCGCGAAATCGACAACGACTTGCCGCCATTTCATCCCGATGTAAATCGTCGTATAGACGATAGTATTCTTGACATTTTTCGCGATTGGCTTCTAAGGCTAGGGATCAGCCATCGATGCATCGTCGATAGTATCATCATCACCTGGTGATAGTGCCATCGATGTGATAGGTTGCGACATCGACATCGACACGATGGCAGTAGTGCTCGCATCAATGCCATCAATTATCAAAACAATTGTAAAATATTGATTATCTAAGCCCGATGTATCGATATATCGTCCCAAATATCGATACATCGGCGATAATATCGCCTTTAATTGCCATCGATGTCAGCATCTCAAACTATCAAGGCCATCAACATCGACAATCCAAGATATCAATACCATCAACATCGACGTTGCAAAATATCATTACCATCAACATCGACAAAATTCACTTGATCCCTAGCCTTATTGGCTTCTCGGTAAAGGCGGTTTGTTTCGCGCTTGAGCTCGCGTTGGGCATCGGTGAGAACTCGTCCCATTGTTAATATAACTTATTATTCTTGTACTATAATCCCATATTTTTATTATTTTCAATCAAACGCACCAGCATATTATTTTATTGTTTTAATTGTAAAACATATATTTTTGGATATCGAGTTATGGGATCTAGCGACTGATTCTTGCGGTATATCCGCATCTTTTGATGTAGCGACTACCCGTACCGGTACCTTTGTCTGTTCAATTTATGATTTTATAATATTCGCATTGTGACAACCGGAGTGGCCCCGCCTCAATAATTCCCCTAGCATCCCTGGATGCCAAGACTGCGTGGATAGAGGTAGGCGAAAGCAATAGATGCTGGGAGGCGGCGGTTCGACTCTAGTGTATCAGTCACGAGTGAGCAAGCAACTCGTGCGTGTAAATAACAACTCAGCAAGGGAGCACTAAGAATTCCTGAACGGAGCACAGCGCAGCAAAATTTTAATCTGTAATAAAAACATTTCGTTTTTCTGATCTTTTTGATTTTCTTCATGAGCAATATTATTCCATCGCAGTTCTCGATAAAACACTTTTATTTATAAAGGAACTGTCCCGTATAGAATTACGGGGACATTTATATGTACAGAATTACGGATATGATGTTATATTCAAAAAATGTCACCGTAATTCTCCAGCAAAGCTTCGACAAATTACTCCTAAGGATTAAGTAATTTGCAGTAACAACTTGCTCGTCAAAGCTTGGAAACAGCCTCAAATTGTAAATACCGAATGATTACCGGATGATGATCGGATGATTCGGGGTGTTTCGGGTAAGCAGGTAAACAACCTTAAATTGGCAGGAACACCCTCGAAATGTCCCCATAATCTGGAGAATTAATTTGCCACTAGTAAACTAGACCATGCACGTATCCTCTTTCGCAAGTAACACTCGTCGGCCATCGGTAACAAGAGTCGTCGAGTGAGTCAAGTAGGTCTTCGGGGGATTCTCTAGGTTATGGGGCAGAAATCGAACTCGATCGGTGTCGTCGACATAAACTTGCGTCGTCCATCTTGTCGGTCCAACATCTTGCCTTCGTCCATCTATTCCATCATTCGTAGGGCAGGTAAACACATGTTTTGTAGCCGCCAGCTCGTCGACAAGTCGGAAATTTCGCAGGAGCTTGAACCATGTTTTGCCCTCCATTTTGAAACCACTACAACCGCTCTCAGGTGGGGATGGAGCAATTTACCCCGCAAATAATGGCCCAAAAAATCTTCTAGTTAAATGGCGCATTTAGCCAAATTCTCCGGTACTTCAGTAGATCTCTCTCATGAAATGGGCGCGCCGGACAGCAAAAACCCTCCGCCACTTGAGAATTAAGGCCGTCATTATCGCTAGCACCATCTAAGTCGAAAGGTCCGAAGGTCTGAGAGTACTTTAGGAAATACTCTCTACTCATCTTTCAGTCGCTAAAGTCCTTGCTCCTAAAGACTGGCCTCGATGTCGTTTGAGGTAACGGGCTTCGTACTTCTTTTGTCTTGGTCTCTCCCTGAGTCGTTGTGGGAGACGAAACCTCATCTTGCAGCTTGCCGCGAGCCGCCGACTCAAATCTCACTTTCCCGGCCGGGGTATCCTCGTTTTGTCGTTCTTCATGTTCCTTTGGTCTGAGCAATCGATAGCAATGTGTCCCTTCTTGTGGCGAATGAAGCACTTGCCCTCCTTCTTAAATCTGTCGACCTCCTGTTGAGTAAGGCGTCGAATCTCGTATAGCTCCCGAAGCTTCTCATTGGTCGCGCCATGCGAATCTTCCTCCGACTCATTGTCTACCTCCTCCGCTACCTCCCAAAAGTCACTGTCTTCTTCGATGGCGTTCAGCCGGCATGGCGAGCGTTGGGTTGTCTCAATCTTGGTCTCCGCTGCCTCCGCTCGCAGGGCCACTTGAATCGCTTCGTGTAGGGTCTTAAGGTTTTTAAAGGCTACCTCCTTATGAATGAAGGGTCTCAAACCGCGCTGGAAGTCATGTACGTTATCTTCTTCATGACGGTGAGGAAGCTCCAATAATTGTTCTCGAAAATAGTTCGCATTCTTGAGGACCGTGGTTTTCTGTCGCGCCTTGTCCAAATTCAATCTCACTTGTTCCGCCGGTGTTCTTCCGCAGAATTCCTGAATAAAGGATTCCTCAATCTTAGAAACTCAGGAAAATCCTCCACCGACTTCATCTCTTGTATGCGCAACTTGGGAGTACCACCACTTCGATAGTGGGCCTTCCATAAAGCCAGATACCAAGTACACTCCTCTATGTTCTTCATGGTTAACGTTGTGATACCGTAGATACCCTCGTGCATGTCGGAACCAGTATCTCAGTTCATCGATGTTAGTCGTAGCGATGCTCTTGATCTTGGCTGGTTTGACGTCGTTCGGCATCATGCTCGGCATCTCTCGCGTCCTCTCCGATCTCAATTGTTCTCCTCGAAGAAAATTCTCCGTCTCTCGGCATCTGTTCACTCGTCCTTCAAAATGTTTGAGACAATTGTCGACGTGGTCACGCAATTGAGATAGCTCAATCGAAAAAGTGTCAACTCGGTTACTTAGACGTTGTAGACTCAGGCTATTCTGAGGCTCCGAAACCACGAGTTAGGTGCAACTTTGGCTAGACTAAGTTGGCAACCTTAGACTTATAGTAGAACCTAGTCTCTGGATCTAATTATACAGCGTAGAGAGAATTAGTAAGATTGTTTTCGGAACATGGTTTCTTACAATCCAGGTGTGGCGTAAATCTGGTATGTTCCAATAATGGGTCTTCCCCTCGGCCAGTAAGTCTCCGTCTTAAATATCCACGCCTCATGTGTTCTAGAAACAACCTTAGAACATGTAGCTTGTGCTGTCTGCTAACTAAACCAAACTATTACTAGCGATACATCTTATCTGAGATTATTTGAACCGTTTATTTAACCTTATCGCACAATTTCCATGAACTATCTAGAGACGAACTATCTTGAAGAGATACTCCTAGTAACTATGTTCAGTCCGGGGAAAATACGGCGATACAATAGTACAGCCATGATGACAATAAAAGAGTCACTGAATATCGCTAAGCTACAGGTACCATTCAGAGGAAAAAAATAATGCCAGATACTAGCACTTTGCTAAATGGGCTAGGATATGACACCAGAGGTCAACGGACATGTTGAGGAGGGGGCGGAATGGTTTCGCGCAAGCGGCGGTGTCGCGCGGTGCACCTGTGGCTTTGTGTAATAAGCAAGAGTCGCAAGAAACTTTGTTTACTGAGCTAGCTAACACATGGCTAGTTGAGACACCGTGAGTATGTTGGCCCTATAGGCTTTGCATGTTAAGGTGTCCAAACCGACGGTGCCACAGTACGGGGTCACAATGGGCAGTAAGGGTAACCCGAGGTGAGGGGTCATGTGCCGACGTTGCGGAGGGGCTTGAAGGGGGCTCCGGCTGGTGGGGAAGGAGGTAGAGACCGTTTCCGGACGATTCTAGCACACCCATGCCCGTGGGTACCAAACGCATACCACTGTCAAAGTTAGAGGGGCAGATGAATTCACATCCGCTGTGTAATTGCATCCAACCAACACTAAGAAGTCTGAATGGCATGAAGGGGGTTAGAACCGCCGCTTCCCGGATCGGAGCTGTACGCCTTATCCAAGTACCACCAAAAGTCGGTACCCGATGGGAACATATTGCGCATATGAACCCATCGCATCGCATTGCGCAGAAGCTGCGAGCACATGTAACGAACACCTATAGGTGGAGGGCCAAGACTCCCCCGGAGTCCAGCGTAAAAATGTGTCCATTAGTAGCCCTACGGAGGGATATGTTAACACTCCCCCTTAATGGACATCATCCCATGAACTCCGGCCGGTGCCCTAGTAAACCCCGCAGTAAACACGGAGGGCCTACTGAACCATGCAAACACGGTTAGTGTGGAAGATAGCTCACGCAAACGTAGTTACAGTCACAGTCACGCAAACATGACAGTCACAAAGACAACCAACCTACATGCATGGTGTCGGGACGACATAAGTGTGAGAGATGCAGCCTAGCGACATCTCTATACCGAGTCAAACAATTAATCGGTATGTCCGATCTAGACATGTACTAATCATATCTAGAATAGCTTACAGTAGCTATCTGCAACTAATAGTTATACGGTATTACTTACAAGTAGGACGAGGGCTTATATTCGGTCATGCCGTACTTAGCGAGGATGTCACGCATGTAATTGAAATTAAAATTGTTTACAACATGTCCCGGCAAACAGGACCGGCATCTGTCTCACGGGCCACTCTACTTCGCCATACATGACTTATTAGCAAGTTGGGCCCGGGTCTCTCCGACAAGGTAAATTTCTTATCGACACACCTATCTGCAATGTGTGTCGACGTTCCTCGGGAGTGATATAACCGTAAGCAACGGCAGTATTTGCCACAGTCCCCCCACCTAAGCAGTAGCAGCGTAATAACTTTGTAATCAAAAAAAGATCTAAAAATATATCCACTTGTCGAGAAATGCAAAACTGAACTGCTGCTCGACCTTCACGATTTACGGCCCGCTCCCACCGAACCGGGGTGTCGACCGGCCTAGGCCGGTCGGCGTTCGGGAGGGACGACGGGCCAGCCTAGTCTAGCTCCCGCGTGACTTCGGTCTTGCCGAAGGTAGGAGGGGAAAGGCTGGCAAGAAACCCCTCCTCGCGCGGTCGCTCGTCGATCCCGCCGCTCCATCCCGTAAACCCCGCCCCAAGGTTTTGCCGCGTCCACCGACGCGGCGGCCCTCCGTGTCGAGGCCCCCCATCACCTAGAGGACAGGTGGGGGGGACTGAGACACACATACATAGAAATAACTAGCGCTCCCGCCTCCGTGCCTGAATATTCCCCGCTCATTTCCCCCGTTTTTTCTCTGTCTGGTACCCGGGTACCTGTTGGTTTGCCGTCATGTGGCCGTACCCTCCCCCCTCTGATCACGCGTCCACCGAGCAGCCTTTTCCTGAGCGGGGGCCTCCGCGCTCACCCGGGCCCACGCTCAAGAAATCCTCGGATTATGAAGGTCTGTCGGGGTAGTGCGTGTCGAAGAGGGGGGGAGCGGGTCACCGTAGCCGGATCCGTCGGGCCGTGGGCGCCCGGAATTAAACAAAACCCTTCGTGCCGGGTTTTCCGGCGGCGCCGACCCAAAGGGTCGTCGCCGCCAGATCGTGTCTCTCCTCCCGTCGCGACCATCCTCCTTGCCATCCCACCTAACTCCTCCCCCCGGGAGATGACGCTGGACGACGTAGCGGCTCGCTAGTGAGCGCCCTACCCTTGTGCTGCTCCCCAACTAGCTCGACGCCGGGTACGGACAATGTTTTTTTTAGTATCCGCAAAAAGCCCTCCGTAAAGGGCTTTCCGGCGGCGGCTGATTTTGAGGATCGCCACCGCCTCATATAGCCGCTCCTCCGTCTGCGACTAGCCACCGGCATGTGCCATGTCTTACCTCACCCCTCGGCAAGGTTCGACATGCACATGGTTGGTCGACGGCTAGCGAGCGCCCTTTCCTGGCGCAGCTACCCGGATGGCCACCACCAGCTCAAACACCCGCCTCCCACCGCTGATCCGGCCGTACCCTCCTCGCCATCAAACGCTGATGTAGTACAGGCCCCACCCCTCAAAGTAAGGCTGTATCTAGGAGTATATGTACGCGAAAGAACATATCGAACGGGCCGAGCGGGAGATCTTGGCGTCGGTATTGCAAGAAAAAAAAATCAAAATCCCTTTGTACATGGCTTTCCCGACAGCTGCGGATCCCGCGGATTGAGCTGTCGGCCCTCTTAGCCCCCTACCGTGCCAGGCCTGGCACGGCTACGGGGTTTCCAGCGCCCACCACGGGGAGGTGAGGGGATGCCGACGGGCCTGCGAGCGCATCTTCCTCCGGGGCCGCCGCCGCTGCGCCGCCGGCGGGCGCCTCACGCAGGTATTTGGACTGATCAATCGAGATGGCACGGGCTGAGCGGTTGCGGGTGATGTGCATGCCAAGGAGTTGAGAGAGGTCACCATGTCCTTGGTTTTGAACCGGGCACCAAGTTGGGCCTTAGACGATGTAAAAGCCATGTGGCATCATTGCAGGACGCGGGAATGTCGTCCACGTAAAGTGCGATCATGGGGAAGGCGTGATCGTTGCGGAAGATGTAGATGCAGGGATCTGAGACGCATTGATGCCACCCGTTGTCATGCACGAAGAAGCATGTTGAACTCGCGAGGGAATTGTTTTAGTCCGTAGAGGCAGCGTTTGAGATGACTAACCTTAGACGTGCCATCTAAGAAGCCGAGGGGCTAGCAGATGTACGCGTCCTCATTGATAGGGGCGTAGAGGAACGCGGTGTCGATGTCAAGCTGACACACTTCAAGTTCGCGGGCGGCCGCGTTGGCGAGGAAGAGGCGAAGGCTGGCCATGCGGATTGGTTGGGAGAACTTTTCCGTATAGTCAAGGCCAACGCGTTGGTTGCAACCTTTGGCGACGAACCGTGTTTTTAAGCGGGAGACATCGCGCACGGTGTCTTATTTGGCCTTTGTAGATCCACATGATGTTGACGACCACGCGGTCGGGGGGAAAGTCGACGAGGTCCCACGTACCGTTGTCTATAAGGGAGGAGTACTCATGCTGCATAGCGGCTTGCCATTCATGTGAATGGGCGCGGGACATAGCAGCCCGGTACGATTTTGGTTCAACACACTCCCGGGCGGAAAGGATAGCAACGGCGGCATATGTTGCGCCGGCCGGGATGTGGTGTGGACCGGTAATCATGTCGGGCACGAAGGGTTGTTCGAAGATGTCCTCTTTCGCTTTGCCATTGTCAGGGTCACAACACGCCATGACAAGTACCGGCGGGTAGTCGGAAGTGTGGGCCACAAGGTCCCCGTAGCGAAGAGGGGGAGACCTGAGGCGAGACTGACGGGGGGTTGTAGGGGGGGGGAAGAGGTTCAGTTGGGAGGGTGTCGAGAGGGACGTGGGCGAGGTGTCATGAGGGCCATAGTCATCCGAAGCGTCTGCGATCACCGAGGCAACGGAGAGGCGCGCGCCGAAGCCCGTGGTGTATTCTTGAAAAACAACGTGGACTGAGGTAGTCTTGCGGCGAGTTCCTGGGTTGTAGATACGGTGCTATGGGGCGTTCATGACGCCACGAAATGCTTTGTCGCTGAGATTCCGACGCAACTTGTCGGGCACCTTGGTGATTACGGTGCACCCGAAGACGCGGAACTTGGAGGCGTCGGGCGCCCACGACGTAAGGGGAGTGAGGGGGACGCCACCGGTGAGGCTGACCGAGCGGGTGTAGATGCTGTTGCGCATGTACTCAACTGTGTTGACATGGTACGACCACATGAAATTTGGGACAGCCATGTTCTGGAGCATCGCAGATGCGTTGTCCATGATTGTGTGCCGAGGACGTGCGGCTTTGCTGAGCTTGTGACGGGCATTCGGGGCAGAGAATTGCACACCGATTCGAGCAAGTCGTGCGAACACCATGCAAGCACAAATCTAGCGGGTCGGAGCAGCCTCAAAGACATAGCCCGAATCATACTTTAGGACCGGGGCGAAGGCGCGTGATCGGGAGTGATGGCGTGCATTCAAGTGTCGGATCTCTGGCGGGACGTTTTCCAATTGTGAGCAGGTGCCATCTTTGAACTTAAGGAACCGCAGCCACATACAAAGTGTGTGGTGGTCGATGACGAGCAGGCAGTAGCGGAGGAGGCCATGTGGGGAACGGACATTCACTGGACCCAAAAGGTCAAAGGACAAGTTCAATAGGGGACGGGATGGTTTCGCGCAAGCATTTGTGTTGCGGGGTGCGGCAGTGGCTTTGTGGAGCAAGCATGAATCGCAAGAAACATTTCATAGAGCCGGCTATAACTAGGCTAGTGGGGACACCGTGGGTGTGCTGGGCATGCAAGCTTTGCATATTAAGGTGTCCAAACCGGCGGTGCCACAGCACTAGGCCGCACTAGGCAGTGAGGGATACACGGGGAACGGCGTCATGCGACGACTCCGCTGGGGGGCTTGGGGGCAGCTCTTGTTGATGGGGCATGAGCGAGGTAGAGGCCGTTGCCGGACGGCTCTAGCACACCATTTCATGTGGGCACCGTGATCGGGCCAATGTCACAGTCAGTAGGAAAAAGGAATTCACATCCGCTATGCGATTGCATCCAAGTGACATCGAGGAGGCGACCGATGTGCTGAGCATAGCGAGATGAAAGCTCGGGGGTGTACAACGCATGGATCTTGCGGTGAATGGTCTGACCAGAGGCCAACTAAATGGAAATTCGCACCTACCCCACCCACGCGAGAGGGAGCGGAGGGCGGGGCGAACGTAACGAATTCACTTAGAAACGCGGTTTATTTGATCGAGGATGCGGAGTCTACCACCCAAGACTGTGAGAGGTCACGACCGGGGGCGAGGGAAGACGAGAAAGCAACATATTTGAAAGGGGTCACTCACCTCACTGTGATCGTATTCATCTTTGCAGTCCTTGAGAGTGGGCATGACGTCATGGTCGTCGGTGGGGACGTCGCTTAGCATGACAACGTGCGCAAGGGCGGAGCCGCCAAAAGTGCCATATTTTTGGACGAACATCTTCCGTTTAGCGAGGGTCCACTTCCGAAGGGCGTCATCCGATGTTGTGCATGAGGACATGATGTGGTTCAAGCCGCCACATGCGCTGCACTTGCTGGAGAGGTCGCGACTGCCGCTAGTGCCACGTGGGTTGTGTCCACGTCCGTTGTTGGAACTGCGACCAACAGCGACAAACGCAAAGATGGGAGGGGCGGGGCCATCATGGGCTGGAGGATGATGGCCATCACTTCGTCCGCGGAGAGGAGGTAGTTTGTGTCGAACGCACTTGGCACACTGTTTGGCGTGGCCGAAGTGGCCGGTGCTAGAGATGCCACGGAGCACGAGGAGGCCTAGGTTGTGAGGATGAATGGTAGCAGAGCCATTGATAATCTCACATGTCTCGTTGTAGTCGTCAAAGGTCTAACGCATGAAGTGGACGTACTATATGAACGATTGACCCGGGCGTTGGCAAAGCAAGAGGTTGTCCAGCAGCGAAAGGGAGTGTGAGAACGAGCGTCCAACGAAACGTTCGCACATGATGTCCCAAGCGGCAGTGGCGCAGTCCGGGCGAGCAACAAACATGCACTTGACAGCCTCGTCATCTCGCTTGTTTTCGCTGGTAGCGTGCAACAACATCGCGTACGCGTAGCTCTGCGCAACTTTTGCGAGCCGGACTCCCGACTTCCGCATTGCGAGGTTTGGAATGAGGTATGCAACTTTCAGGGACATGACGGTGAGGAAGTTCCGCTTTCTCTACTTTAAGTCCGTGTCGGGTCCCATGGTGGGAGCCGTCATCTTCATGGAGCGGTTGAGGGATATCTTGTCGAGGGCCATCGAGGACGAGCGAGAGTGCATCCGGGGGGGGGGGGGGGGGGGGGGGGGGGTGGAGTCCCGAGTGCTCGAACGGGAGGATTGGTCCTCACCGTCGTCATGTGGGGCGGTCCCGCTGCGTGCAGTTTTGGTGCCATTGGGAACGGCGGCGCCAAAAAGTAGCAACATGCCGTGGTAAGAACAACTAGTCGCACTCGTGCCTAACAACGGTTCCAGAGACACGACATGTTACGTGACGGCCCCTCGGCATGATGCCCCGGGGCGTCTCAAAGTACCTTTTTGTGTCCTCCACCATGTGTGGGGCGCGAGTTGCAGCCACGACCGTAGCAGGTGGAGTGTCGCGCTAATGGCTGACACGCTAAATAGTGTGGGTATAATATACTACTTAAGCTAGGGTTGTCGTGCACCCTTTTCATGCGCAGTCACCCCCCTTCTCCAGCTTGGACTTGTATGCACCTTGTCCACACACGACAAGTGCGTCGGTGCGGGTGGCTGTCGGGCGTCGTCGGGCATTTGACTTAGCTGAGGTGGTGTGGTGGGTTTTAAAGCGCAGTTTGTAGTGGCGATACCGCCGACTACAAGGTGAAAATACTATGTTACTAGGTAAACTTGCCTTCTGCGGGAGAGTTGGCGATCGCAGCTCGCCGAACATAGTTGTCGCGCGTGAGTGACGTGAGGCGGGTGCCCAGAACACATTGAACCGTGCAAACACGTTCAGTATGGAAGGTAACTAACGCATACGTAGTTGCAGTCACAATCACGCAAGTAGGACAGTCATAGAGACAACCAGCCCGAGGCGTGGTGTCGGGACAACATAAATGTGGGAGTTGCTGTAGCCCAGCGACAATTGAGTACCTAATCGAATAGATCACCGGTATGTCTGATCTAGACATGTACTAATCATATCTAGAATAGCTTACAATAGCCATACGCAACTAATAACAAGAAGGTACTACTTACAACTGTACCACTCGCCCATGGGTTGCTAGCCCCGCGCAAATGCGGCAAATTTCGAAACCCTAAAATCTTTAATTGGTTGTACGACGGCGTGGATGACATCGGACGGCGGAGTTGACGTGAAAATTGGCCGGTAGGCGTAATTGAATTTAAAATTTGTAGTTATTCGGGGGAAGGGCTTCCATTTGCCACTTAGTTTGCTTTAATCGGACTCCGTACGGCAAAGTTAGGCCTTTTTAAAGCCTCCCAAGATGTGGTTTTCCTGCCCCAATCCCACCCACGTCTAACATCTTCACGGCACCTGCCATCTCACCTACGTGCTCCCATGTTTGCGGACAAAACGCTGAGATCGCAAATAATCACATGTTGCGCAGCCGATTATGGGAGTATTCACTAACCAAAGTGTGGAAAATCCAAATTCCGGGGCGCCCGAATCAAGGTATGCCCCGAAATCGGGTTTGGCCGCAAACCCTAATACGTTAGATCGTAGCCGTGACGGGCCCCATTCGTGCCCCGCTCCCCCCTTAACTTCACCGTCAACACAAGTTTCGGTCCGCCTTTTAAACGAGCTGAATTAAAGTTAAAACCTAAAAACCGTACATGATAAACACCCGCCTTACGCGAAAGGCCCTTACTATTTCACAAGTAACGGACTTAATGGGAAAAGTGTATGTACGTAGGGGACATATGGACCGCCGTACAAATTCTGTCATGCGTGCATTACTTTCAGACCTCCAAAATCGAGAGCCCACCGCACCCAAGCTAGGAAACGTCGAATAGCCATCCACATGGCCAAGCGTCAAGCGATCAACCAATTGTTGAGGCGCGAGAGGAGCCCATCGACCCCAATCCATACTCAAGGGCAGAGAGTTAATAATATTAGTCACGTAAAGTTTGAATGGATGGCTTGCCAAGGCATGGATGACGAATAGCAAATCTCGGCATCAAGCTTAGGGTCGTTCACTCGTCCTATACAAAGCGAAAAACCACGCGTGCCGCGTGATCACTTTTGTATGTTTCTTGTCGTGCTAGTACAGTTTTCCAAGGTGTCGATTTTACCATCCTACACGGCAAATTGGGCGCAGCGTCATGAACACGCGTGGTCGGCTAATGTTAACGTGATCTTGCAACGTAACTACCTCTAGCGTCTAGTTAGTATGCTATGACAGCTCGAAGGCACGCGATGGCGAAAGAATCCTACCAATATTTCTAGCATTTAAGTACCGCCACCGTTGGCCCCTATCTATATATACCCACACCGTGTCATGCTTTGCGCGCACCCGTCAATTCAGCAACGGGGGCGCGCCATCCCACCCGCACACTCACACGCTCTACTCCCGGATTTTCACCAAGTATCTACCCATGCATCCACTAGAAGCACATATTGTGAGCTTTCCTATTTTTCCGTCAACCTAGGCACGAATCCCAAAGATCGCGTCGGGGTAGGCGCCGTAGCGGCGGCCGCGGCCGCGCTGGCAACCGATCACTACCGTCCGTCCTCCAATCGGCGACCGACGGGTGAAAAAGGAAGCGCTAGTTATACTTGTCACATTTTAACGTTTATATCTTGGTGCTTGTCGGAATCGGGAACGGATAGTTACACGTAGGTCGTGCCGGCCCCACAACGGGGCCGGTTGTGGCGACTCGAGAAGTGAGGAGAGAGAGATGGCTGCCGGCGAAGGCACCGGCAGGGCCGACCGACCGCCACTAATAGGGAATAGAGTATTGCTAATAACGTAACACTAAGTTCTAGGATGAGAAATAGCTACCTTTTACATGATCACTAGGTGACAGGATGCTAGTGCTAACAATGCTATTCAAGGAATATTAGTTGTCGTGGCGGTTGGGCGTGGGGATGTGTGAAGAAGGCTTCACTAGATGCCGGGCCACCGGGACCAAGCGACCACGTAAGACCACGCGTGCATGTCACACGGGCTCTGCGCGTGCACGTGACAGCTAGTGATATGTCACGCAAGGCACTTGTGGTCGCGTGGCGTACTTCTACGAAAAGTCGTAACATTACGCTTGACCACGCGGCACGCGTGCCGTTTCACTTTGTATAGGACGGGGGTTAGCTTGTTTTGATCCTAGCGCAAGGCTGCGACGGAGTAGAAGCGGGGCTCACACGGCCGATGCATTGACTTTCGTGCGCGGCGCGCCCACTACTAGTGGCCATAACGTCCACAACCATGTGCTTATGCGAGGCCGCAAAATCCAAATAAACAACACCCCCAAGGCGACCACGAGAGGCCCCATACTAAATTTCGCGAACCGCAAAGCGCAAGTCTCGCCCCTTAACCGCCACCGCCTCAGCCATTAACTCCACAACAAAAACAAGTAATAAGGCGGCCATGGAGAAAAATAACGCAACAATGCGAGCGAAGGCAACAAGGGATTTGGCTCATTAACATGAAGATCGGCGTTCTTTATTTCCCCAGACATGGAAGTAGACGAGATCGTGGAGGAGGATCCGAAGGCACGGAGGTCACCCGGGGAGTCATTGCATCGCGGACACTTTCGGACATAAAAGGCGCAGGCCGGCGTGAGTGTGACGAGTACAGTCCTGCAACAGTACATTGCAGGACATTGTACAGGTACTCGTTACGGATTCCAATTCGTGCTTTTCCACAGGACGGACGTATACTCGTGGGTACGTCGCTACTGCAATATTGTAATGGTGCTGATGCTACAGTACGACCAGTACCTCCCGGTACGTAGAGATATGCACAATTTATCTAACTAGCCAAACGACGCGCCAGAACGAGCTCTTCAATGCAGAAGGAGCCGCGTCGTGAAACCCAATGCTAGGCAGGCCGTGTCTCGAGGACAGATGACGACGGTTGAGAAGCCATAACGCCTGACACGTAAGCGAAGCTTGCAGGCGCAACTAGTCTGTGCTGAAACCTATTTAAGCCCAGTGCAGTAGAGGGAGGTGACAGAACCTTTTAACAATTCCTTTGTTCACTTACAACATCTACTGCCTAAGTACAGCAGTGAAACATCTCTCATCAATTGCCTCTCGACAACATCATTTGCCATCTTGCAACAACAGAACTAAACAGACTAGAACAGATTTGTGCTAGCGTTTAGCTTTCAGAGGCTAACCGCCACACTGGTTTCGGAGCTCTTTGGTCGACGCACGCTTTCGTTGCTCGTTGATCTGCTCGATGTTGTTTGATTGAGTTGAGATGGCTTCTCTAGGAGCTGGACATTACGTGGTTTTACTAATTCACGTTGGAGGAACTAAACCGTCGGACTTGAAGTTGGTGTTTCAGCGTGAGCCTCGTTCTGGTAAAACTTGGTTCCCAGCTGGCTCTGTCTTACCTAACGAAGAGCATGTCGACGCTGCTATTCGCGAGTTACACGAGGAGACCGGTCTTGTTTTGACACCGGATGATTTGACACCGTTGAGTGGTGAACCTGTTAACGTTGCACTACCTCAAGGACGACAGCTTGTCTACGTGTACTCGGCTTCTATTCCTGTCCTGTTTGCTACGAACAACTTACGTACACCTGCTCAGGTCGAGCAGGCTGTTTTGGCACAGTCGACAGTTAATCCGGATGGCACCTACGTCGTCCCGGAAACCATCAACATTGACGGTCTGACACTTACACCCTCACAGAAGGGGTTACTTCGTGCTCAGAAGCACAAGAGTGAATTACTTCACTTTGGTTACGTGACTCAGTGGGAATCTTTTTATCGAGCAATCACACAACATGTTCCAGTCATGCAAGACGACACGTCTATCCCGAGACAGTTCCACATGTACCCCCGGTTTACGACGGTCGATTTTGGTTCTGTATGGCTTATGATTCGCGGACACATTAATCGACTGACTGGTGAAGGACCTACGGATTTACGAGTGGGAATGCCGATGCCTACCCACAACTTGGTTGGACTATCTGTGACCCTCACGGAGACTCAGCGTAAAGCTGCTAGTACTTCACCGTACAAGAATGGTCAGGTACCTCATGTACAGGAGGATTGGCTCGAAGCACAGCCTCAGCGTTTTATAATGCTTGGGATTACGGCTGACTCGTACGATGCAGTGTTCTAGGATACTTCACAGTTTTCTGGACACCTGGGTGGGTGGTGGTTGAACCGGAAAAATCAGCCTCCAATTCCATCTACGTACAACGAGCTTGTTACGGAGTTACGCAAGTCGACGTTTCTTCCGAACATTCACGACGACGCAATTAACGCTTTGCTAAGCTTTACGCAGAGCAGCACGATGAGTTAAGCGGTTTTCACTAAACAGTACAACGACTACTTACGTCGGTCTCGTCAACACCTGACTGCTGAGGTACTGTGTGTACGCTTCATTAATGGCCTATCGAACGAAGCGCTCAAGAACCTAGCTAAGTCACACCGAGCTCGGCAGGGATACCAGACTACGCTAGTGGAGCTGCAAAACTTTTTGAATGACGTCGTGACAAACTCGCCGGAACTTGGCAATACAAAGTCTGCTGCTGGACCATCTGCCCAGCCCTCACGCAAGCGCAACTTTGATGACCCTTTCGAGGAAGCCTCTAACGTCTGGAAACGTAACAAAGGTGGCCGTGGCCGTGGCCGCGGACGTGGACGTGGACGTGGAGGTGGTAACAATGGTGGTCGTGGTGGCAACAATGGTGGACGTGGTCAGACATATGGCCGCGAAGATTTTATTTCACTCGCAAATGCAATGACAGCTTAGGAGCGTAAGCGACACATGGACGAAGGACTCTGCTTCAAGTGCCACAAGAAGGGACACCGTTTGTTCCAATGTCCGGAGTTCAAAGGCAAGGCACCGATGCAACCTAAGAAGCAATGATGGTGGCAAGGCTGTTCTAAAAATGAACTGGAGCAGCCGGCTACATCTACTGTTCATTCTGAGACACTGTTAGCGACAGAGGTCGTCGAAACACCTTCGACATCTCCATCGACTACAGTTGCGACACCTGTAACGCAAGTAGCACGTCGTCGTCGTCAGACTAAGCAGAGACAGAGTCGTAAACCTGTAACCAGACGTTCAGTTGATTGGAAACTGGTTGACTCAGTCTTTGACCCTCTGCATGCACGATTCAACTTCACGTTGGAGGGATGTGCTGATGATGAAGGTCTTAACTCGCACGGTGACTTACCTCACTGTTCGCCGAGTGACTCGATTCTAGACAGAGATTTAACAGGAGAACGGGTGTTCGTCAACCCACCCTGGGAGTTAGCTGAGCAGATTGCGCAGCATTTTGAAGATTGTCGTCGAACATCTCCGACATCTACGATGGTTGTATATGTACTACCGAAGTGGGCGAAATTTACTTAGGTGACTAGAAACTTAAGCACTGGAAACTCTATCAAGAATTCCCAGCGAGGACACAACTTTTTACTCGTCAGTCACTGGAGAACCCAGCGCAACAAGAGGTGGTTGCTCCAGCCCCTTGGCTTGTACAACTGTGGTTAGTCGACGCAGATTGTGCGTTTAACGACTCACTAGAACCCACAACACCTGATCAACCCGACTCGGTACCTGTACCAACAGACAACTCGGAACAGTCCATCGCTACGCTGCAACAATTTTCCCCGCCAGCTACAGCACTACTGACTGACCTCACGGAAGCTCGCCCGTTAATTCGAACTGAGCTGACTGTGAAAACTCCTGATGGCGGACACCAAATTTCTGGATTAGTGGACTGCGCTGCGACACTTGATTTTGTGTCAGAGGACTTTGTACGACGCTTTGCTTTACAGACTCGGAAGTCTGCAAGTAAGACTCCAGTTCGACTCGCTAACGGACAACGAGTGACTTCTACGACAGTCTGTGACGTCACTTTTGAGCTGGCTCGACACGAGTTTCAACGGACTTTCAACGTCTTACGTGATTTACGCACAGCTGATTTAATCCTGGGTTTACCATGGCTTGATGACGAACATGCCTCTTTACAATTTGGTACAACCAGAATTTTTACACTAATGGACGGCACAGCAGTGGAGACTACACTTGAGGAACGACGCCCTGAGTGTCTACTCATGTCGTCTACGAAAGTTCAGAAACTTATGCGCAAGACGCGCCGCAGCAGGGGACGTCACGCTGATTTTTACGTCATTGAACTTACGTCAGCCGCCGAACAATCGACAGACTTCCACACTGGAGAGGAACTAACAGCAGAACAACGTGACAACTTCCGGTCGTTACTCTTCGATGACTTCACGGAGTTACTGCAACCTGTCGACTCTCCACATGTAAGCCGACAGTGGGATCATCCCATTGAAACAATTGGCCCAATGCGACGCCAACGTTTGAACAGATTGTCACCCGCAGAGCGCGCTGAGCTTAATCGACAGCTCAAAGACGCAGTGGAAGCTGGTTTAGTACGCCCCAGCTACAGTGAGTTCGGCTCGCCAATTCTTTTTGTGCGAAAAGCTGATGGCTCGCTACGTATGTGCATTGACTACCGTGGTCTTAACGAAGTTACGCGTAAAGATGCTTACCCGCTACCGCGTGTGGACGATACTCTGGACGAACTTAAGGACGCGAATTTTTACACACACCTCGACCTCGCTTCTGGATTCTGGCAAGTTCGAGTGCGTGATCAAGACGTTCACAAGACGGCTTTTCAGACCCCTGATGGCTTAATGGAATGGGTCGCCATGCCGTTTGGGCTGTGCAACGCACCAGCTACATTTCAAAGGATGATGAACGACATTCTTCGCGACTTTTTACATAAGTTCGTGACAGTCTACCTGGATGACGTCTGTATCTACAGTCGAACTCTGGAAGAGCACCTGGAGCACCTACGTCTAGTGCTACAGCGATTCAAGGAGGAAGGGCTGAAATTACGCCTTAAGAAATGCTTCTTCGGATTGCAAGAAATGGAGTATCTGGGCTACACTGTGTCAGCCGGAAAAATTTCGGTTTCCACAAAGAAAGTCGAGGCCGTTGCAGACTGGCCAGTGCCCAAGACGCAGAAGGAGGTTCGCAGTTTCGTACAGTTCTGCAACTTCTATGCGAGATTTATACACCATTTTAGCGACCTTACGGCTCCATTGACGGACTTACTGCGGAAGTCCCAGCCACAGAAGGTTACGCTGACGCCTGCCTGTTTGGAAGCCTTCGAGACTCTCAAGTTACGGCTCATTTCCGCGCCATGCCTGATCCTTCCGGAGGTCGGCTCGGACGCGACGTTCACCGTGGCTACAGATGCTTCAACAGTGGGGATTGCAGCAGTCATGTTGCAAGACCAAGGAGGAGGTCTTCAACCAGTCTCTTACTGGGCGCGTAAGCTGAATCCAGCTGAGCGTGGTAACACTTACTCTGCGTACGACTTAGAAGCTTTGGCCGTATGCGAAGCTGTCAAGCATTGGAGGTGCTATCTTGAAGGATGTTCTAAGTTCCTTGTCGTAACAGACCACGACACACTGCGACATCTGCTCAGGCAACCGAACAACAGGCTGAACAAGCGGCAAGCAAGATACATGCGGGATTTGCAACCGTTTGTGGGCTCGATGACACTTGCATATCGCAAGGGAGCTCTGAACGAAGCCGACCCGTTAAGCCGGCGTCCAGACTTCGTACCTCAGGCCACAGTACCCTTATTTTGGGATGGCGAGGTTCCGTCAGATCGAGAATTACGACGGAAGTCCCAGCTGCTGTTTGAAGACGCACAGTTGAAGCGTTGCAGCTGAGCCCTGAGTTCGCTGATCTCATTCGCGAGGGGTTCTCACAAGATTCGTTTGATGGGGACGATGGTGAGTGGACAAGAGACAGCCGGATAGAAGCCAGAGACGGGTACTTTTGGCGTCTCAATCGCCTATGTATTCCACAGAACTCTGAGCTCCGACTGAGATTGATCATAGAGCTGCCCGAAAGTTCGTCAGCTGGTCACAGAGGAGTTGCTAGCACTCTTGCTAAAGCACTCGACAGATTCTGGTGGAAACGAATCCGCCAAGACGTGAAAGACTTTTGTGAACGCTGCGTCGTGTGTCGACGAGCGAAGATTCGACCGCAGATGGCTGCGACTCTTTACCCATTGCCTGTTCCACCCAGACCGTGGCACACGATTGGTCTTGACTACCTGACACACTTGCTTGAAAGCAACGGCTTTAACACTGTGCAAATTGTGGTAGACCATCTAACTCGAATGGCCCATTTTCTGCCATGTACAAAGTCGATTACTGCCGAAGAAACTGCCACTTTGTTTTTACAGGGAGTCTACCGCTTACATGGACTTCCCCGTGTGCTAATCAGCGACCGCGACCCAAAACTTGTCAGCGCTTTCTAGCAGACACTATGGAGACGCCTTGGAACGCGTCTGAACATGTCTTCCAGCCGACACCCAGAAACAAACGGATTGACAGAGCGCGTGAACAGCGCGTTTCAGCATCTTCTTCGTTGCTTCTGTTGCTATGATGGCTCTGATTGGTCGACACTTTTACCGCAAGTGGAGTTTGCGTACAACGCTTCGCGTGCACTCGGAATTGAACACACACCGTTTGAGGCTAACTTTGGATTCTCTCCTGAGGAGCCTCCTGACTTACTGTTCAACATGCGACCATCGATTCCAATTTCGCAAGACGCAAGAGAACGGTTAAGTTTGTTACATGAAGTGCATACCCTTGTACAGCTACATAAAGACGAGATGCAGGCGCGCACATAACCGTCTACAGCGCCACACTTCGCTAAGGGAGACAAGGTGTCAGTCGTCACAGCAAATCTTTTTTCTGCGAGGACAACCGAACAGGAAACTCAAAGACAGACAGCTCGGCCCTTTTTCAGTGGAGGAGCAGACAGGAAAACACAATTACAGATTAAAACTACCAGCGACAGTACGCTTACATCATGTGTTCAATGTTAATAACTTACGACCATGCTCTACCGCTCCGCTACGACCAGCTGTCCCAGTAGCAGTACCTGAAGGAGACGATGAGGAGTTTAACGTTGCTTCCCATCTCCTCGTAGCATATTTGAGTAGCGTGGCACGAAATGTGCTGCGCTAGGGCGTCCGCTATGTCCAGAAACCATTGCTTGGATACCTTTAGCTCGAATCGACTGGCTGCCACGGGATACTTTGCAATCACAAGGTGTCACCGGGACATTGCACAAGCACACCATATCACCGCCACAAATATGATAGTCGAAAGGGCGTATGGGGACATGCATGCTGCTAACGTTGATGGGCATTTTGTCCAAATATAAATAAGAAGAGGAGAGAGAGAGAGAGAGAGAGAGAGAGAGAGAGAGAGAGAGAGAGAGAGAGAGAGAGAGAGAGAGAGAGAGAGAGAGAGAGAGAGAGAGAGAGAGAGAGAGAGAGAGAGAGAGAGAGAGAGAGAGAGAGAGAGAGAGAGAGAGAGAGAGAGATAGAGAGAGAGAGAGCGAGAGAGAGAGAGAGGGAGAGAGAGAGGGAGGGAGGGGGAGGGGGGAGGGAGAGAGCGTGCGCGCGCGATAGGATACTTATCAGGGTGTGTTTGTGTGTGTCTTACTGTGTAAAAGTTGTGATCGTAAAATATTTATGAAAAATATGTGCGGCTGTGTGTTGTGGGCTTTGACGAGTTCCCGTTATGTTTCGCCGGGCTTTGCGGTATCCCGCCGCTGCACGGGAATATTAAAATCGTCCAAGCGTAAAATAAATCTCGTGATGTCAACATTGTGTTCATTTGCATACCAACCTATGCAAAACCCTTCTTTCACCCTGATAGTGGGATGTTCCTCCAATGATTGCTATGCACTCCCTTAGCCGTTTGGGAATGGAGTTGAACACGACGGAATAGGTAGAGAAAGGAGGTGCTTCCCGCTCTTGTTGTGTAGCCGCCTCAATATTGCGTGGGGACAAGTCCGATTGTTTTTGTAATCTACTCGACACATTACGCCACATGCATTCCATCCAATTTAGATCAAAGCGATTGGCAGGCCATTGCATCACACCAAAGCCGCATAGAGACGAAAGCCAGTTCCATACCTTCTCGCAAGCATGACCTTGAGCGTTGTCTTGCTCGAACATCCGTTATTGTTGCGCGTCCGGCAACGGCTTTTTTGCTCTTCATTGTCACAATTAATGGTCTCCTACCATACTTGCTAGCACCACCATACGCGTGCCCTTTGAAACACCCTTGCTTTGACGCCTTGGTTGGCGGTTCATGCTCGATAAGCACAAACTCCTTCTTCCCGCGCCAGTCATAGGGCTGCCAAAAGAACCGGTGGTCTGTCACAACCACATTGTGCCATACCCCTATACACATTGGTTGGCTAAGCATAGCCGTGCGCGCATGTGCCTCATGGATAGTGAAAGACATTTCCTCGACTTCAGTTGGCGCGCTAAGTACTTGTTAAGTTACCGGCGGACCGTCTAAGCACTCACACTCACTCCTTGCATGTTCAGCGGCATTTTGGAAACATGGGGGCACAGTTCACCGCGCCTTACACCCGACTTATGCATGTCGTCCACTTCTAGACACTTCCGTCGCCGCTTCTAGACAACCCTCACGGTTGCTTTACACTCCTGCGCGGCCTTACGAGCGCTGCCGAGTTGCTTGACGAGGCGGCAATGCCTTGCGAGTACACTGTGAGGAGGTGGCATACTACGAAATATTGGCAGTCGACGTGAGCAATAAGGTCGGCAAGTGGAAAGAAAAGCGCGCTTGCGCGGTTGGCGGTCTCGCCTGCTTGAAGCAAGCTTTACCGAGTTCCCGTTTAGTTTCGCCGGGCTTGCCGGTCTTCCGCCGCTGCACGGGAATGTAAAACCGTCCAAGTGTAGAATAAATCTCGTGATGTCAACATTGTGTCCATTAGTCTACCAACCTATCCAAAACCCTACATTCACCCTTATAGTGGGATATTCCTCCAACGATTGCTATGCACTCCCTAAGCCGTTTGGAAATGGAGGTGAACACGTCGGAATAGGTATAGTAGGGAGGTGCATACCACTCTTGTTGTATGGCCGCCTCAGTATTGCGTGGGGACAAGTCCGATTGTTTTTGTAATCTACTCGACACAATTCGCTACATGTATTCTATCCAATTTAGATCAGAGCGATTGGCATGCCATTGCATCACACCAAAGCCGCATAGAGACGAAAGCCAATTCCTAACCTTCGCGCAGGCATGCGCTAGAGCGTTGCCTTGCTCAAACATCCATAATTCTTGCGTGTCCGGCAACGGCCTTTTTGCCATCAAAGCCTCACAAACGGGTAAAAAGTGCTCCTGCAACAAAGGGGATATACACCTTGCCATTAACCCCATTGCTCTTTGCCACAATAATGCCGGTGCTCTCCATTGTCACAATTAATGGTCTCCTACCATACTTGCTACCACCACCATACGCGTGCTCTTTGAAACACCCTTGCTTTGACGCCCTTGTTGGCGGTTCATGCTCGATAAGCTTAAACTCCTTGTTCATGGGCTAGTCATAGGGCTGCCATAAGAACCGGTTGTCTGTCACAGCCACATTGTGCCACACCTACGTACCCATGGCTTGGCCAAGCATAGCCGTGCTTGCATGTGCCTCATGGATAGTGAAAGACATTTCCTCGACTTCAGTTGGCGCGCTAAGTACTTGTTAAGGTACCGGCGGACCGTCTAAGCACTCACATTCACTCCTAGCTTGTTCAGCGGCATTTTGGCAACACGGGGGCACAGTTCACCGCGCCTTACACCCGACTTATACATGTCGTCCACTCTTCCGGTAGCTTCAGCGCGCCGGCACCGCTTCTAGACAACCCTCACGGTTGCTTTACACTCCTGCGCGGCCTTACGAGCGCTGCCGAGTTGCTTGACGAGGCGGCAACGCCTTGCGAGTACAGTGGGTGGAGGTAACATACTACGGAATATTGGCAGCCGACGTGAGCAGTAAGGTCGGCAAGTGGAAAGAAAAGCGCGCTCGCGCGGTTGGCGGTCTCGGCTGCTTGAAGCAAGCTTTGACGAGTTCCCGTTATGTTTCGCCGGGCTATGCGGTATCCCGCCGCTGCACGGGAATATTAAAATCGTCCAAGTGTAAAATAAATCTCGTGATGTCAACATTGTGTTCATTTGCATACCAACCTATGCAAAACCCTTCTTTCACCCTTATAGTGGGATGTTCCTTCAACGATTGCTATGCACTCCCTTAGCCGTTTGGGAATGGAGTTGAACACGACGGAATAAGTAGAGAAAGGAGGTGCTTCCCATTCTTGTTGTGTAGCCGCCTCAATATTGCGTGGGGACAAGTCCGATTGTTTTTGTAATCTACTCCACACATTACGCCACATGCATTCCATCCAACCTAGATCAAAGCGATTGGCAGGCCATTGCATCACACCAAAGCCGCATAGAGACGAAAGCCAGTTCCTAACCTTCTCGCAAGCATGACCTAGAGCGTTGTCTTGCTAAAACATCCGTAATTGTTGCGCGTCCGGCAACGGCTTTTTTGCTCTTCATTGTCACAATTAATGGTCTCCTACCATACTTGCTAGCACCACCATACGCGTGCCCTTTGAAACACCCTTGCTTTGACGCCTTGGTTGCCGGTTCATGCTCGATGAGCACAAACTCCTTCTTCCCGCGCCAGTCATAGGGCTGCCAAAAGAACCGGTGGTCTGTCACAACCACGTTGTGCCATACCCCTATACACATTGGTTGGCTAAGCATAGCCTTGCGCGCATGTACCTAATGGATAGTGAAAGACATTTCCTCGACTTCAGTTGGCGCGCTAAGTACTTGTTAAGGTACCGGCGGACCGTCTAAGCACTCACACTCACTCCTAGCTTGTTCAGCGGCATTTTGGCAACATGGGGGCACAGTTCACCGCGCCTTACACCCGCCTTAAGCATATCGTCCACTTCTAGACACTTTCGTCGCCGCTTCTAGACAACCCTCACGGTTGCTTTACACTCTCGCGCGGCCTTACGAGCGCTGCCGAGTTGCTTGACGAGGCGGCAACGCCTTGCGAGTACACAGTGAGGAGGTAACATACTACGAAATATTGGCAGCCGACGTGAGCAATAAGGCCGGCAAGTGGAAAGTAAAGCGCGCTTGCGCGGTTGGCGGTCTCGGCTGCTTGAAGCAAGCTTTACCGAGTTCCCGTTTAGTTTCGCCGGGCTTGCCGGTCTTTCGCCGCTGCACGGGAATATCAAAACCGTCCAAGCGTAGAATAAATCTCGTGATGCCAACATTGTGTCCATTAGTCTACCAACCTATCCAAAACCCAACTTTCACCCTTATAGTGGGATGTTCCTCCAACGATTGCTATGCACTCCCTAAGCCGTTTGGGAATGGAGTTGAACACGTCGGAATAGGTAGAGTAGGGAGGTGCATACCACTCTTGTTGTGTGGCCGCCTCAGTATTGCGTGGGGACAAGTCCGATTGATTTTGTAACCTACTCGACACATTACGCCACATGTATTCAATCCAATTTAGATAAGAGCGCTTAGCATGCCATTGCATCACACCAAAGCCGCATAGAGACGAAAGCCAATTCCTAGCCTTCTCGTGGGCATGAGCTAGAGCGTTGCCTTGCTCTAACATCCATAATTCTTGCGTGTCCGGCAACGGCCTTTTTGCCATCAAAGCCTCACAAACGGGTATAAAGTGCTCCTGCAACAAAGGGGATATACACCTTGCCATTAACCCCATTGCTCTTTGCCACAATAATGCCGGTGCTCTCCATTGTCACAATTAATGGTCTCCTACCATACTTGCTACCACCACCATACGCGTGCTCTTTGAAACACCCTTGCTTTGACGCCCTTGTTGGCGGTTCATGCTCGATAAGCACAAACTCCTTGTTCATGGGCTAGTCATAGGGCAGCCATAAGAACCGGTTGTCTGTCACAGCCACATTGTGCCACACCTACGTACCCATGGCTTGGCCAAGCATAGCCGTGCTTGCATGTGCATCATGGATAGTGAAAGACATTTCCTCGACTTCAGTTGGCGCGCTAAGTACTTGTTAAGGTACCGGCGGACCGTCTAAGCACTCACACTCACTCCTAGCTTGTTCAGCGGCATTTTGGCAACACGGGGGCACAGTTCACCGCGCCTTACACCCGACTTATGCATATCGTCCACTTCTAGACACTTTCGTCGCCGCTTCTAGACAACCCTCACGGTTGCTTTACACTCCTGCGCGGCCTCACGAGGGCTGCCGAGTTGCTTGACGAGGCGGCAACGCCGTGCGAGTACACAGGGAGGAGGTGGCATACTACGAAACATTGGCAGCCGACGTGAGCAATAAGGTCGGCAAGTGGAAAGAAAAGCGCGCTTGCGCGGTTGGCGGTCTCGCCTGCTTGAAGCAAGCTTTACCGAGTTCCCGTTATGTTTCGCCGGGCTTGCAGGTCTTCCGCCGCTGCACGGGAATGTAAAACCGTCCAAGTGTAGAATAAATCTCATGATGTCAACATTGTGTCCATTAGTCTACCAACCTATCCAAAACCCTACATTCACCCTTATAGTGGGATATTCCTCCAACGATTGCTATGCACTCCCTAAGCCGTTTGGGAATGTAGTTGAACACGTCGGAATAGGTAGAGTAGGGAGGTGCATACCACTCTTGTTGTATGGCCGCCTCAGTATTGCGTGGGGACAAGTCCGATTGTTTTTGTAATCTACTCGTCACATTACGCCACATGTATTCAATCCAATTTAGATAAGAGCGCTTGGCATGCCATTGCATCACACCAAAGCCGCATAGAGACGAAAGCCAGATCCTAGCCTTCTCGTAGACATGAGCTAGAGCGTTGCCTTGCTCAAACATCCATAATTGTTGCGTGTCCGGCAACGGCCTTTTTGCCATCAAAGCCTCACAAACGGGTATAAAGTGCTCCTGCAACAAAGGGGATATACACCTTGCCATTAACCCCATTGCTCTTTGCCATAATAATGCCGGTGCTCTCCATTGTCACAATTAATGGTCTCCTACCATACTTGCTACCACAACCATACGCGTGCTCGTTGAAACACCCTTGCTTTGACACCCTTGCTGGCGGTTCATGCTCGATAAGCTTAAACTCCTTGTTCCCGGGCTAGGCATAGGGCAGCCATAAGAACCGGTTGTCTGTCACAGCCACATTATGCCACATCTACGTACCCATGGCTTGGCCAAGCATAGTCGAGCGCGCATGTGCATCATGGATAGTGAAAGACATTTCCTCGACTTCAGTTGGCGCGCTAAGTACTTGTTAAGGTACCGGCGGACCGTCTAATCACTCACACTCACTCCTAGCTTGTTCAGCGGCATTCGGGCAACACGGGGGCACAGTTCACCGCGCCTTACACCCGACTTATGCATGTCGTCCACTCTTCCGGTAGCTTCAGCGCGCCGGCAACGCTTCTAGACAACCTTCACTGTTGCTTTACACTCCTGCGCGGGCTTACGAGCGCTGCCGAGTTGCTTGACGAGGCGGCAACGCCTTGCGAGTACACTGGGAGGAGGCAACATACTACGGAATATTGGCAGCCGACGTGAGCAGTAAGGTCGGCAAGTGGAAAGAAAAGCGCGCTCGCGCGGTTGGCGGTCTCGGCTGCTTGAAGCAAGCTTTGACGATTTCCCGTTATGTTTCGCCGGGCTTTGCGGTATCCCGCCGCTGCACGGGAATATTAAAATCGTCCAAGTGTAAAATAAATCTCGTGATGTCAACATTGTGTTCATTTGCATACCAACCTATCCAAAACCCTTCTTTCACCCTTATAGTGGGATGTTCCTCCAACGATTGCTATGCATTCCCTTAGCCGTTTGGGAATGGAGTTGAACACGACGGAATAGGTAGAGAAAGGAGGTGCTTCCCGCTCTTGTTGTGTAGCCGCCTCAATATTGCGTGGGGACAAGTCCGATTGTTTTTGTAATCTACTCCACACATTACGCCACATGCATTCCATCCAATTTAGATCAAAGCGATTCGCAGGCCATTGCATCACACCAAAGCCGCATTGAGACGAAAGCCAGTTCCTAACCTTCTCGCAAGCATGAGCTAGGGCGTTGTCTTGCTCAAACATTTATAATTGTTGCGCGTCCGGCAACGGCTTTTTTGCTCTTCATTGTCACAATTAATGGTCTTCTACCATACTTGCTACCACCACCATACGCGTGCCCTTTGAAACACCCTTGCTTTGACGCCCTTGTTGGCGGTTCATGCTCGATGAGCACAAACTCCTTCTTCCCGCGCCAGTCATAGGGCTGCCAAAAGAACCGGTGGTCTGTCACAACCACATTGTGCCATACCCCTATACACATTGGTTGGCTAAGCATAGCCGTGCGCGCATGTGCCTCATGGATAGTGAAAGACATTTCCTCGACTTCAGTTGGCGCGCTAAGTACTTGTTAAGGTACCGGCGGACCGTCTAAGCTCTCACACTCAATCCTTGCATGTTCAGCGGCATTTTGGAAACATGGGGGCACAGTTCACCGCGCTTTACACCCGAGTTAGGCATGTCATCCACTTTTAGACACTTTCGTCGCCGCTTCTAGACAACCCTCACGGTTGCTTTACACTCCTGCGCGGCCTTACGAGCGCTGCCGAGTTGTTTGAAGAGGCGGCAACGCCTTGCGAGTACACCGGGAGGAGGTGGCATATTGAGAAATATTGGCAGCCGACGTGAGCAGTAAGGTCGGCAAGTGGAAAGAAAAGCGCGCTCGCGCGGTTGGCGGTCTCGGCTGCTAGAAGCAAGATTTGACGAGTTCCCGTTTAGTTTCGCCGGGCTTGCCGGTCTTCCGCTGTTGCACGGGAATATCAAAACCGTCCAAGCGTAGAATAAATCTCGTGATGCCAACATTGTGTCCATTAGTCTACCAACCTATCCAAAACCCAACTTTCGCCCTTATAGTGGGATGTTCCTCCAACGATTGCTATGCACTCCCTTAGCCCTTTGGAAATGGAGGTGAACACGTCGGAATAGGTAGAGTAGGGAGGTGCATACCACTCTTGTTGTGTGGCCGCCTCAATATTGCGTGGGAACAAGTCCGATTGTTTTTGTAATCTACTCCACACATTACGCCACATGCATTCCATCCAACCAAGATCAAAGCGATTGGCAGGCCATTGCATCACACCAAAGCCGCATAGAGACGAAAGCTTGTTCCTAACCTTCTCGCAAGCATGACCTTGAGCGTTGTCTTGCTCAAACATCCGTAATTGTTGCGCGTCCGGCAACGGCTTTTTTGCTCTTCATTGTCACAATTAATGGTCTCCTACCATACTTGCTAGCACCACCATACGCGTGCCCTTTGATACACCCTTGCTTTGACGCCTTGGTTGGCGGTTCATGCTCGATGAGCACAAACTCCTTCTTCCCGCGCCAGTCATAGGGCTGCCAAAAGAACCGGTGGTCTGTCACAACCACATTGTGCCATACCCCTATACACAATGGTTGGCTAAGCATAGCCTTGCGCGCATGTGCCTCATGGATAGTGAAAGACTTTTCCTCGACTTCAGTTGGCGCGCTAAGTACTTGTTAAGGTACCGGCGGACCGTCTTAGCACTCACACTCACTCCTTGCTTGTTCAGCGGCATTTTGGCAACATGGGGGCACAGTTCACCGCGCCTTACACCCGCCTTAGGCATATCGTCCACTTCTAGACACTTTCGTCGCCGCTTTAAGACAACCCTCACGGTTGCTTTACACTCCTGCGCGGCCTTACGAGCGCTGCCGAGTTGCTTGACGAGGCGGCAACGCCTTGCGAGTACACTGGGAGGAGGTGGCATACTACGAAACATTGGCAGCCGACGTGAGCAATAAGGCCGGCAAGTGGAAAGAAAAGCGCGCTTGCGCGGTTTGCGGTCTCGGCTGCTTGAAGCAAGCTTTACCGAGTTCCCGTTTAGTTTCGCCGGGCTTGCCGGTCTTTCGCCGCTGCACGGAAATATTAAAACCGTCCAAGCGTAGAATAAATCTCGTGATGCCAACATTGTGTCCATTAGTCTACCAACCTATCCAAAACCCAACTTTCACCCTTATAGTGGGATGTTCCTCCAACGATTGCTATGCACTCCCTAAGCCCTTTGGAAATGGAGGTGAACACGTCGGAATAGGTAGAGAAAGGAGGTGCATACCACTCTTGTTGTGTGGCCGCCTCAGTATTGCGTGGGGACAAGTCCGATTGTTTTGTAGTCTACTCGACACATTACGCCACATGTATTCAATCCAATTTAGATCAGAGCGCTTGGCATGCCATTGCATCACACCAAAGCCGCATAGAGACGAAAGCCAATTCCTAACCTTCTCGCAGGCATGCGCTAGAGCGTTGCCTTGCTCAAACATCCATAATTCTTGCGTGTCCGGCAACGGCCTTTTTGCCATCAAAGCCTCACAAACGGGTATAAAGTGCTTCTGCAACAAAGGGGATATACACCTTGCCATGAACCTCATTGCTCTTTGCCATAATAATGCCGGTGCTCTCCATT